>CABFOW010000849.1:181529-199245 GCA_902141385.1 Timema californicum | reverse complement strand
CATTATAAAACTTTAAAATTTTAATCTACTTTTAATTGAAGTTATAAAAAAGTATTATTAGTGAAAATATGAATACTATATTTATAAAAAAAACACCCTTAACTTCATTTGATCCTTGAATCCACGTCTCAATACTTTCAATTATTATGTTTCTATTTGGGGTGGCTAGGTCACTTAAGCTTTGGCTTTCTTATATAGGCATCTCCACTTCTTTCTCGTTATGCCATTCAGCATCTTCATTGCTGCCCGAAGTCCAAGTGGGTTGCGATGCGCCCTCCTTCAATTTTGTCCATCTTTCTCTGTCTTACGTAAGCATTGTTCTGACACCCTACACTGTCCTAAAAAATTATCAAAGCTCGAACCACATCTCCTATAAGCTGCTTGCGTAATACTTGAACGTCCCCTTATCCACGCCCGTTAGAAGCATATAACCCTTGTGTTGATATTTATTTAAACCCCAGTGATAATAATATAAACACGTTCTAAATATACTCCATGACACTAATAACTCAAAAGTTCATTTCTGCACTTACAAAAGCACGCCACCTTTTCGTATCTTGAGCTAGCTCCATCCAGTCCACCTCATTATACCCTATCCCGTTGCGATCCATTCCAATGTTACCCTCCCATCTGCATCTACGTCTTCCCATTGGTCTCAAGTCCATACCTTAACTTCTGTTCTAGTTTTTTTTTTCCTCTCACGCTACATGTCCTGCCCATCGTGACCTGCGAGATTTGAACACCCTAACACTGTTTGATTATGAGTACATGCCTACTAAACATATTGATACTTTAAGCCAAGTAGCCACCACTTATAAACGTTCAAACATTAAAATATGTAACATCGTACTATAATTGCTAGAATAAATATTGGTACCATCGATAACTAATAAATAATAATCATTATAATAATTATTAATATAGCCACTCGCCTTGGTGACGTAGTTGGCTAACGCGCTAGTTTCGTGTTAATCTAGACTTCTGAGTAAGGGGAAATCGAGGTTCGAATCTCGGTTGGGTGAACTGGGATATTTTTTCTTAAATGTTTTTCCAATCTCCCTTAACACAAATGAGGTTCCACTTCCTCTAAATTCAACCTTCCCAATTCCTAACCCATTAGCGTGATTAATATTTAAGCGTATAGTCCGAACGAGTAGCAAGACGCGGTGCTATATAATAATAATAATAATAATAATAATAATAATAAATTATTATTATTATTATTGCCATAGAATTACTTAAGTAATGTTCCTTTGAAAAAATGAACAGCTAAGCTACTTGACAAATAAAAAAAAATTGTTACCAAACACATTCTTAAAAATAACATCCTAGTGATAGGATTGAAACATTGGTAATCTTGTTTTATTGGCCAGTGCTCTACCAATGATCTATATTGTCCCATATGTAGGGTCATTAGTTTTAAATTATAACACAGATATTTCTCGTTTTGAATCCCAATTCGACAGTTTTTAAAACATATTGCACAATAAAATGTGTGGAATATCAAAGATCGTAGACGGATAAATTTCGTCAAGTTTGGTTTTCCACTAACTGATAAGATTATATACCATCATGGTAAACTGAGATTTGTTTTTTATACATGGTTTCTTACTCTCCTTCCATCAAAATTCGAGTACATTTACTCTCAATTGTACCTTACTTATCCCTTAACTCTTAGTTTTAGCATGTGGGAAACCCAAACGAATAGTAAGGCGCATTTCCTAAAACAGAACGAATAATGGATATTAAAAGTAAACGCACTTACATTAAATGGGGCATTAGTGCACCCGTACAAGGATATATCCTCGTTTTTCTCGTCCTGTGCCGTCGTGTGAACGTCGATACAGGTTTGGGAAAAGTGTTTAATACACGTATTTTTAACGTGCACTTTCTGAACCTACTGATTATATCCGCACACTACTTATAAATTAACTTGAATCTAAAACAAATACAACAATCAGATTAACCCACCGTTAATTCATCTCTTTTAAAGGGGAAAACCACATTTCATCAATGATAAAGGGAACTGAATCCAGCACTGTTAACTCAGTAGCAAGATTCGCTACTGACTTAGAATATGTGTCGGACAACGCATTGAGAAGTAAATTAGTTTTTTTTAATGCTTTAATTATCTATTTAATGTCACCTCTACCTACCCATCCGGGTTGTAAGTAGTATCTATATACTAACTACGATATATTTTTAAGCTTGAGTAGAGTTGAATTTAGGAAATAGTACCCCCATTTGGATGGAGGAAGAGGGGAAAACAATTTAGAAAAAATTACATCATACCGGGATTCTAACCCCAATCTCCTCATCATTGGCATTCCAGTTTATTGATGTATTGTGATGTCTTATGCCATTCGACCATCAAAGCAGATAAGTAAATAAATGTCTGGATTCTATCTCTAAGCCCACAGATTAAATACACTACCAACTATTAGTAATTTCAGCGTGTGTCTACTAAGTATAAATTAAAAACTCACTAAACCTAATATAAAATCTAAGTTTATTCGAACAATTAATACAGGTAAGCTGTCAAATACTGTGTTATTAGAGTCGAATTTATCCTCCATTTAGTCGACACAGACTGTAATTTGCGTGTTACTCTGTGTCAATATGCTTACCATTAGGAAACCGTGCATCGTTTTGGGAACTAATAATTACTCATTGTGTGTACACGTCATGTGTCAACTGTGCTCGCCCCTACAAGGTTATTGCGAGCAGCCACTGAATCATATACGTGATCTTGGGAGTCTGGAACCATTTATAATCTGATATCTCTGCTCAAGACACCACTGCAGCGATAACGCCGTGAGATAGTTTACGATACTACCATTTTAACAAAAGTGTATTTTTGGTTGCGTTTTTCAATGTGATAGGAGTTTTAGAAAATGGTACCCATATTGCTTCAGTCTACTAAAAATTTTAAAGAATATATTAATTAGAGGTATTTTAACCAGATGATTAAAGAAATACGAGCTACCATTTTTATAAGGTAGACCTAACATAGGCTAGCATAAAACCGAGCTACATTACAATTAAAAATAAAGACTTTAATTTTGAACTGCGTTGAAAAATAGCTTTCATTGTTTCGGCTGTAGTTTAAAGAGCTGTCAACTTGGATGATTCACAATTGAAGCAATCATGTTAGTGACTATAAAACTATTAATATAATATTTATATTTTATCAATAGTAAGAGCAAAAAAAAAGTATATCAAGTACTAACACGCTTTGGAGGTCGTATGATCTAACGCATCACTCTCATGTTGGACTGGATTTCCGGTAACGGGGAGATGGAGGCTCAAATACCATTAAGGTATACTGATTTGTTTTTTACCACATGGTTTCTCACTCTCCTTCCAAGAAAATTCGGGCACATTTCCTCTAAAATATTACCTTTTTTATTCCTACTAAATTAGTAAGATACTTAATGTATGCGGATACTAATATACGGTGAATATATAGCAAAAAAAAGTATATCAAGTACTAACACGCATTGGAGGTCGTATGATCTAACGCATCACTCTCATGTTGGACTGGATTTCCGGTAACGAGGAGATGGAGGCTCAAATACCATTAAGGTATACTGATTTGTTTTTTACCACATGGTTTCTCACTATCCTTCCAAGAAAATTCGGGCACATTTCCTCTAAAATATTACCTTTTTTTATTCCTACTCAATTAGTAAGATACTTAATGTATGTGGATACTAATATACGGTGAATATACATCTGAGTAGTTAATATTAGACGCTACAATTAGATCCGCTAGTAAATAACAAAAATGTGTAAAGTAAAACACATCAAACCATAAAGTCTGGAAAAAGGCATTTGATATAGTTGTGAACAGTTATACTTTTCGGGGAACGAGGGGGATTATACAAGTATTATATTTAATACTATTTAAACAAATTGTAAAAAGCATATCTAGCCTTAATTCAGAGTTAAATAATACTAGTCAGATAAGTCGGGGGCACGTCTAACTAGTCGAGCTTAGGTTCCCGAGTTCAATCCCCAGCATGGTTGAAAATGTAAAAGTTAAATTGGGGTTTCACCTTTTAAAGGGATGAATTAACTACCGAAGGAATGTTTAATTTGTTTGTCTTTAAATTGAGTTAGTTTGTTTGTCGATTATTGTAATGCTCACTCTCTTCAGAAAATGCACGTTAAATACCCCATAAACTCTGTATATAGTCACATTTTAAAATGGCAATTTAATACTGGTGATCATTATTCAATACAAAATACTTGTGATCATAATATTTCCGTAAATAAAAATAAAATTAGTATTGTATTTGAAACTTGTATCGCACTTGTGTGTTAATAAAGGGCATACTCTATTTTAAATAAATGTATTGTGATAAAATATCGGTTTAAACTCTTAAATACTGTCTGTAATAATCAACATACACTTCTTTTTTTTTACTAGAAAGAAAGAAAATATCCTAGATTCTTAATGTTTAAATATTTTTTATGATAGCATTTTTTAAAGATCTTTCTTGGTCCTTTACGTGCTTTTTTAAATCTATAGGTCCAAGAAACACTATAAGAAGTTGTTTTCTTTTCTATAACTGGTGTAGGGTTTTTTTATATATAAAAAGAGTAAGTTTTTTCCTTTTTAAAAGTATCCACCGGGGAAATCAAGCGGTTCATATTATTCTACTCCCACACCGACCTAGATAGGACGCGTAGCGTTGTGGTGCTTAAAAACAGTGAGATAGCCCTACATTTAGGACAGGTACAGCAGGGACTAATTTATTATGTAAAATAATAGCTGATTTACTCGGCTTTCCTTTCCCCAAGTTCACACACTCAAAGAGAGAGAACGAATATGGGTGAGGGCATACAGTACAATTTCCATAGGAAGTGCCTTTTTGTGATCAAAATTGATAACATTTCACTATTTTACTATTATTATTTTATAAATATTGATAATATATATTTAAAGTTACAGCTCCAGATCACGTGACACATGAATACGGGAAATTAGATAAGTTACTTTTTAATAAATTTATTTAACGACACGTCTTACTACCCATTCGGAATATACGCTTATGTACTAATTACGCTAATGGTCTTAGGGATCAGGAAGATTATATTTATAGGAAATGTATCCGAATTCGCGTCAAGGAAAAGTGTGAAACCATTCTGTAAAAACCACCCTCAGTACACCCGACCAAGATTCAAACCTCAATCTCCCCGTCATCAGCAGTTTAGTCTACTGTGAGAGTAGAGCATAAGACCATGCGGCCACGTAAGCGAGTAGTTACTTTTATAGATCAAGGTTCTTCCTGTGATAATTGTACTTTATCTAGTAGCCTAGTATTAAAGAAACTATTTTGTGCTATAAACTATACTCTAAAGAATAAGTAAATATATCTGTGTGGTCTTAAAAGGCGTTGTAAAATTTCAGAAAGGAACAAGTAAACTTGGAAGATGGTCTCTGTTAATGGGCGGAAAAACTACTAGCCTATTTATAGTTTTAAAAAATGGCGTAGAGTAGGTAAAAAAATATTTATAATCATTAAAATGGTATGATACAATAAACATATATTTCACAAAAGAATAAGCAACATTGCTAAAACATTATGAGTTTGAAATGAAGAAGAATAAAATGTAAAATAAAAAATATACACAAAGAAAGACAGGGTGGCAAAAATTAAATCTAGATCGATCTATAATAATGAAATAAAAATTATGAGTAAATAATACTTTAGAGAATACCAAATATTTCCATTTTGAGATAAAAAAAAATACGAGGAGAGTACTCATTCCCATAGCTGAGTGATTAAAGGTTTTAATTAATATAAATCTAGGAAACCCTGGTTAGACTCCGGGTGTGTACTGACGAAGGATTTTTACTTTTTTTTACGCGTGTTAATATCCATTTAGACTGTACGCACTTTAGGGATGTATATATGTATACATATACATATATATATTATCCGTTTGAAATGAGTAAGGTAGAATTTAAGGGAAAGATATTGCATTTTTGTGAGTTCTTAAAACAAGTCCAGTACATTATAACCTTAAGATATATCATTTTTTTACTTTTAACCTTAAATTAATGTTGAACATATTATATAGTTTATAAAACTATTTCAGTACCAAAAACAATGTTCCAACCTCTGACAATTACGTTGGAATCCGTGGGATGGTATTTAAAGGTGAGATTAATTGGTTACAGGTGTATTGGGTGGATAAATAAATGTTGTCAAATTATTTGTTTGATTCATTATTACGGGATAATTGCTTCTTTAGTTTAATACAGGTTCATATAATGAGTACTTTAACTGGCACACTTGAGTCATTTGACCCGGAAATATGTGTATTTTAAACTCGGAAGATTTTCTTTTAAAATCCAATTTCGTAAAATTACGATTGTACTCCAATCTTACCCTCCGCACCCCTAACCACCAATCCAAATCTCCTCTTTTTTAAGTTATGAAGTCAGGCGGAAACCGCAATTGAATAGGTCCCTCCAAGTTTGTTTATCCGTTGGATTGCACGTAGTATAACTAGCCAAGGAATTATACACCCTAGAACCCTAGATCCAGAGGGAGATTTCAAGTAGAAAAATAGGGCGAGAGAGAGAGAAAGAGAAACTTCTTAAAACACTTCGAAGGCAGTTTTAAAAATGAAACCAAGGGGAGGGGAGAAGAGGAAGAAGGAAAAAGAAGAGAAGGGAGGGAAACAAGCTCAGAGATTAAAAACTTAGCTACTCCAGACTTTGATATCGCTCCCTCGCACGCACATATACTGGTTTTTTTTAAGGGAGTAGGGGGAGAATAAAGTAATAAGGGGGATGGTAATCTATTAACAGATCACAGGAACTTAACCTGCCGATCACCTTCAGCCTCAAGTTCCTGTAATAGGCCAAGTTGAAACATGCGAGGTAATGTAGATGCTTTAATACTTCTTACCCCATCGGACCTGCCCCTTCAACTATTTGCAGACAACTTGCTGAGTAAAACTCAGCTTGGAAGTTCCTTAAATCCCTGGGCGATTGGATAGGGAGGCTGACTCGGCTATTAAGGGAGGCATGGTTTGGTAGTATAAATGTTTGATTATTGATGTACTAGTTTAGGGGTTTCCAACTTAAAAGTGCCTGAGGGCCATAGTTGGATCCAAGAGTACAAGAGTCTAGGGAATGTAAACATATTAATGTTGAACTAAAGTCTATTCAGCGTAGGAATTGTTTTCTGAAAGGCCTTTTTCCTTACCAGAACTCTAATATATAAAAGGGTATTGGTAGGAAAAAAGATCTTTCAGAGAGTAATTCCTACCGTGAATGTAGTATACATAAGAAACATGTTAAAATTGAAATTAAAATTTTCCTGGTAACATAGCAACACGATTAAAAGATGTGTTATGAAACATGTTAAGATTTTAATTTCAATTTTAACATGTTTCTTATGTAGTTCAACATTAATATGTTTACATTATGTATCAGTCCTTGTAATTTTTCATAGATTTTATTAAATTATAATTCTTGTAATTAGTCAATACCAACTTATTATTAAAAACATTGATTATTCTTATCATTTGTTGTAAATGCATAATTGCCCTTGTTGACTGTTCTTATATTTTATTAAATTGATCTCATGTAAATATCACATGTAACAACACTCCTAATCAGTTTAACTATTTACAAATTCTATTTTGATAATTTCTCAAAGGTTTTTAAAATAATTTCATTTCTCTAATTGAATCATGTTCACCTATTGGTTTCCTACTTTTAAATTTAAATTGCTTTTGATCAGTTTATAAATAACTCTTAAAAAAATAATGTATGGAATCTTAAGTGTATAATTCCTGTCATCTCGATAGTTAATTAATAAATTTGTTTATACTGCATTTTTGCCTTTGTTGACTGTTTCCTAAATTCTAGAAAACTGATAATTTATTAATTATTATTTGTGTTAAAAACTCTAGTTTGTCACTAACTATTTACAACTCTTGTTTTTGATGTAATTCTAAAAATTATAAAAAATATAATTTCATTTTTTAGGAGTCTTGTTTAAATACTGGTTTTTTCCTATTTTTAATTAAAGTTGCTCTTGATCATTTTCTAAGTGACACTTAGGTGAATAATTTATGTATTTACATGTGATTACATTCCTGACATCAATTTTTAACCTTTATTAATTAATTATATATTACTTCCATCAATTCATATTGTTAATTGACTGCATATATTTTTTTATGTTTTAGCAATCTCCCCTTTTATTAAACCCCCCTTTTTTCTTTTTCATTACTTTTATGTTAATTGACTTTGAAGTGTAACAACTAATTAACCAATTGTCATTTTATCAAGTACGTTCCTTATAATTTTCATTCTTACTTCGCCTTACTGTAATTAAAATGAATTAAATTGATTTATTAGTGAAGCTTTGAAGCTTTCGTGGATTTTTCATAAGCAAGTCAACACTTTCTATTTATCAGAAAAATCATCAATTTTACTACAGTAGATTACTTTTCCAAAAAACCAAGTGAGCCGGAAAAAAATGCGGGCTACACGAGGACATGGGCCTTTAGTTGGAAGCCCCTGTACTTATTCATCGATAACAGGGATACTGAACGAAGGGCAGGAGTTGGCATTTACAAACACAACTAAAACTACTTTCAAATTGACCTATTAATTTGCCAAGATGTGATCTAAATATTTTAGTTATGATAGATAGTATCAAGAATTGTAAGATAATACTAATAACATAGTAAGATTTAAGAAGGATCAAAGGTTCTTAAATTCAATGCCTCATATAATTTTACATGGTTGTAAACTCAACAAAGGTCAGCAAACTTGGTGGATAGCATTTTTTTAAATATAAAAACCAACTTTTAAATAAACTTTTACTTGATTGTTTTTTTTTTAATAAATGTACATGGAGTTTTCAAAAAATATTCTTAATATCTTATAAAAACTCTCTAAATAGGCTGAACATTGAGTTTAAGTTGTTACATCGACTACATTACGACTTGCAATTCAATCCCCGTTGTAGTTCTTGTCTATCTAACCCCCCCTCCCCCCCCCCACGTGAAACACAAACCCTCCCACCGGACCTTCTTGAAAATATTGAATGATTGGAGTGGAGGGGGGGGCGGGGGGTGTTAAAACACCTAGCTAAGTAGCTTATTACCTAAAATAGTGGCTGGTGGTATACAGGAGAGAAATTCATAAACACTATGCGCGGCGTTAACAAGGCGGTAAATGACATAATAAAAGTGAAGAATGTTGGTAGCGCTGTGTCTAGGTGGGCGTGGATCCTTCCTTTGGTCGTAAACCAAGGCTTGGTCACGTGACTCGTGTAGGTTATGAACCCCAGTACTGCCGGCGTTAAAGAGAGCGAGATCGTTAAATAATTTCCTACTCGCGTTTACCAGGATATTGGTTTTGCTGGTGCATCCTGAATTCCAAAATATCCTTTCCTAACGTGGTTAGTTGAGTGGGTTAGAGCTCATGGCTCGGATCGAGAAGACCAAGGTTTGAATCACGTTTAGGTGCACTCTCGAGTGGCTTATTTAAAATATGGTTTCTTTATCCTCCAACCAAATTCTGGAACAATTCTTTAAACTTAACCGTTCTTGTATTTGTCTTTATGTCATATAAATTATTCAATCATTAATTGCTAGCACACATACACAAAAAGTACTAAAATATTTATTTTATTCTCTGTAACTGAGTGCTTGACTCACTCAGGAGACCATGGCTCGATTCTTGGAGGGGTGCAATTTGAATTGTTGCTACAATTTTGTTTCTCGTCTTTTTACCATGTTTTCCGTTCAATGACTTATAATTCAACAACCCCGTCCTATTTGTTATAGATGTATTTATGTATAATACGCAACTCTAAAGTTGGTTGGATTCTCAACAGTTCCGCCGTCAGCTGTAATGCCTCGTCAGCACCGAAGAGGTGTTCCAGGGAAATGAGAAGTGGTGTAGTTTCCCGTTGCTTTCTTCACTGAGCCAGAAGGTGCTGCACATTGCACATTAGTCTGCCAAGCCCACCGAAATGCGTAGACCAAACTACCCTACATGTGACACCTTCATTCTATTTATCACAGGGACTGACCTTATATTGATTGCCATTGCTAGTATCGCTAATACCTCTGCCACTTTCATATTTTTCAGAACCATAAGTGAGATTGAAACAGATCAATGAAAATAACAACTTTCTCCAGCCCATACAAGAAGATATAGTGCTTATGTTGATCATATTGATCAGGCAATAGTATTGGGGCACTTAACATGTCGGAGCGCTTGGCACCCCCTGATGGCAAGGACGCTAAGCCACTTGTACATTTTGCCTCCTCCCCCTCCCCGCCTCCTTGACTAAATTATTATTATTATTATTAGCACCGCGTCTTACTACCCGTTCGGGTTACACGCACTTACGCTAATGTGTAATGGTAGGGTGATTGTGAGATGAAATGGAGGACCTACAGCTTAACGTGGAATCCGAACCACGGTGGAGGCTTGACATTCCACATATTCGCAAGATGTCTTGTCAGAGGTGAAGGAAGGGTTTGGTAATCATATAAATCTGTGCCAGGACCGAGGATTGAACCCCGGCCGCCAGCATAGAAGTCTGACACCTTACCCCTAGACCACCAGGTCACCCGACTAAATGTATACGTAAATAAATCAACCGTACCAATTTTAAAAGTGTAGGGACCAACGTTCTGTTGCGTAGCGGTTTAAAAAGTTGGTTTGAATTTTGATGATTAAACTCTTTCGTCTTTTAATGCTTCTCCATATTATTCCAGCTTCAAGGATTATCTCCCATGCTTATTTACTTTCTCGTATAGAGTATTGTATTTGTGCGAAATATTTGAGCTCACGATTAAGATCGAACTCTACGTTTTATGTGCCCCCGAATTCAAAATGGTGAGTTCTATAATTATTTATATATGTTTATTTGCACCTGGGGATATAGCTGAAATGGTTTAGTGGATTTTGTTCAAATACTATATCTAGATGAACTCAAAGGGAATTAAAGCTCCAAGCTTACTAATGACCAATTATTTGTGAAAATTCAAAATTATTATAAAATGGTTCTAAGATTTTGTTAAAAATAATAATCCGGGTTCTTTACATTAAAAAGAGCACACCATATATTCTTTCTGATTAAAAAAATTGAATTCAATAGTAGTTTTTAAATTTTTTAATCTAATTATTTTCTTTTGATTTAAGGACAGGTTTTACGTTGTAATATTAGGCCTATATACCGTACTTGTTTTTTGGAGTAAACTTAATTTAAGGATAAATTTAAGGGTAGCTTAAGGCCAACTCATTTTTGAATATTTTTTTCTCATTCATTACTGTTTACAGCCTATTATTGGGTCGGTTTTTTATTCAAGTCATATATTTTCTACTACCGGCTTTCTAGGCCTGTCATAGCTTCATGAGCCTTATAATCTAACTTAAGACCAGGACAGGCACAGCATCCAGTCCCCAGCTGTTAATTTATCCCTGTGAAAGGGTAAACCCACATTTACCCAATGATAAATTTTTCTGCCACGCCGGGAATCGATCCTGGGACTCTTAGCTCAGTATACCGGCATCCCACCGACTGAGCTTAGGTATCGGAATTCCAATTAATTTTTTAATATGTTGTTGAATGAATTAAAACCCGCCTCGGTGGCGTAGTTGGTTAACGTGCTTGTTGTGTTGAGCTCGACTACTGAGGACGGGGAGATCGAGGTTCGAATCTCGGTCGGGTGAACTGTTTTTTTTTTCCTAAATGGTTTTCCACTCTCCCTCCACGCAAATGTTTAGAGTAATTAGTACTTAAAGCGTATAACCCGAACGGGTAGTAAGACGCGGTGCTAAATATTATTATTATTATATTATTATATGTTGAGTTAAAAATGCACGTCACTGAAGCTAAGGGGTTAGGTTGTTTTACTATAAATCTTGGGGACCCAGGTTTGATTCCTGGCGGTGCTTATAAATATAATTATTATTTGTAAATGGAGGCGTCCTTCTATCCCAATTAATAAGTAGCTGGGTGTTAGATTTGGGTGTGTAGTAATAGACGCAGTGTCTTAGTCAAATGGCTACATATTAGTGTCTGTGCAAACGTTAGTTAGCATAAGAGTCCGAGATATTAGTTCAGTTGGAAGTTAGTCTTCTTACTTTGCTTAATAAGGGTCCCGGGTACTATTTCTGGCATGGAAGGAAAAATAGCATTTATTAAATGTGGGCCTCCTCTTTCACAGTGGTGAATTAATTGCTGGGGACTGGATGTTGTGTCTGTTTTAGATTTAAGTTAATTTTTAAGTATTGCACTAATATAATCAGTCTGTTACGTTCACGTTAAATACCTATAAAAAACTATTTCAAAGGATTTTTTTTAGCTTAGTACGTAATCAGAAAATAATTCTTTTCTATCCTTTTCTGAGAAGAAAATCAACTTTTATGTTTAACATGAAATTTGATTTGTATCGCTACGTCTTATTGAATTATTTTAAGCTTCACTAGAGACTCAGTTTAATCCTCTTTCTCTTTATAACCATCTTAAAGGGCTCATTATGTATGATTAATCTTAAAATCATACATAACAATAATTATTTGGCGCTGCTCATTAAATAAAACAACCCTCAGTTCATAATCAAGCGTGTGTGCAATGTAGATTTAGTAAAAATTTCATAGGAAAGTCGTTTTAGAAAATACAAACCTATTTTTTTGCAGACAAAATTGATAACATTTTACTATATTATTAGTGTTTTTTTTATAGCTATTGATAATATATATCAAAAGTGACAACTGCAGATCACATAGCCAGACACATAAATACGTTAAAGTAGAGCTAGTAGATTTTTTTTTAGCAGTCAGATAAGGTTCTTCCTATGAAAACTGAACTATATAAGATTGTTTTGAAGGAAAGCCAGAGCGGCATAGTAGGATCGCGTCTCTTGTAATCGTGCTCTCCAATTAGTTCTACCCTCGAAACCCCTTCTTGTGCCGAAGTGTAGAGGTTTGAGAATGAAAGGCCTGGGGGGTGAGGGGGTTCTCAATCTGATCAGGGGCGCCCTCGTCTGTTGTCTTCAAGACTAGGATCCTCCACTTGAGATGTCACATGACCCCTCTGTTGGGGGTGGCGTGCTAGGGGGTGCAACTGAGCTGAACGAAGGAGTAGAGCAATAAATTTACCGCAGGAAAGACGCAGTTTACAATGATGGAAGGGTTTACACCCCAATCCCTTTTAAAGTTCGGGTGGGGGTGGGGGGGTGAGCTACCTCTTCAGACCTTTCCTTATCGTACTTTGTACCTTTACAAGAAGAAGGGGGATTAGGAGAGAGAACTTAATCGAATCCCTCCCAATTAAAAAAGAAATCCTGAAGGTTGGCATGTTATGCTTAATGAGTTAATAACTCTACTTTTTAGTCAAGAACAATCTTAATAAAATCTTTTGTAAGAAACACCATTACTTTTTTTTATATAATAATAATTAATAGTATGCCTTCATCTCAGTGTTATACCCACACCTCTCAGCAACAAACTCAGTCTGGGTGTCTCCCCACCCTCTCCTTATTTTGTCCCATGACTTTCCACTCTAAGTAGCTACTATTCTAGAGGACCTTGGTTCTAGTCTAGGATTAAAACGAAGACATGCACTATTTACATCTATGTTCATCCAACTACTAAATTTCTAGGTACTGGGTCTGGGTGTGTATAGTCCGATTTTCATAGGAATAATCTTATCTGACACCTAAGAAAGCTACTATATCTACTTTCACGTATTCATGCATCAAGTAGTGTGATCTGGAACTTCCATTTTTGTTAAATATTATCAATAACCTTAAAACAACGCTAATAATACAGTGAAGCGAAAAAATATGTTAGTATTTTCTATAAGGCACTTACTATGAAAATTGTATTGTAGTAACCTACTAGGCTCGCCATCATTATGGATTAAATAGCCAAGCTATTATAGTTGTTGCGTAGTTATGGCCGTATTTAAATATTATATTATTTAAATTGAAAAATTACAGATGGACAGTGGGATCGAACCCGAAACCTTTGACCTAGTACGCCAATGCTCTTACCAATGAACTCTCTATATCCAAAATAGTTTGGATATTTAATCCGTAATGATATGTGCATTGGTACAGTTGCCATTGTACTATTGGTAGTATAAAGTCCTCCCGAATCGAAGATGGCTGCGTTATCTGATTACTCGTAATCTTAATTGATCACTTATATGTAGCTGACGATTTCCGCACGTTCATCACAGACTCTGTCTTAAAATATTAGTGAGGAATGGCCCTGAGCATGGGATGACTCCTGGATTGTTCAACGGTAAGAGCAGTGACATACTAAACCAAAGGTCCTGAGTTCAATTCCGGCGCCCAGGTGCTATGCGTGTACGATGACTTAGTAAAACCCCGGGATATCCACATTAATAGGCTAGGGATGAGAAAAATATCATATTAGAGTAAGTGTACGGAGATGTTCGTATAAGGAGGATTGGAAACGATTTAATACAGTACACCGGCTGGGGTTTGAACCCTGAGATTCCCGTGAACATAAATAAAGACCAGGTGAGACTGTTCCCATCGATATGGTATATGTGCTTATATTTTCCATGTCTATATAGTATACGTTAAATACCACAATTTTTTTTTAAACTATGAGTAATTCTTCTATGGATGTGAGAATTTATACTATCTATTTCAAAATTTGGAAAATGTCTGGACTTTTATCTTGCTTTAAAAGGAAAAGAAAAATACGTTCGCACGACGATTCATTCCTAAATGTAATCTATATCCTATTGGGAAGTACAAGCGGGTTTTCTCCCTTTTTTTTTATTTCTCTCATATCGTGTTTTTTTTTCGGAAAAGCAGAGTCGAGCGGCAATTCACCTTTCATCGCCTAGTAGTAAACGGATGGTCCAGCTATCGTGGAAGACGTCCACAGCTACTGTACACCAGACACACTGATGAAATGCTACCTCCCCTTAACCCCCCTCCCCTACCACTCCTATTTCTTCAACATTAACTCTCCCAGGACATACTTCGAGAATAGGATGGGGTCCCAGGCACGAACAAAATAAAAAGCCTAGAACATTGTCTCAAGAGGAATGAAATGCGGCCTTAGACATCTTATACAGAAATGACATTTTGACTTCCCTCAGGTTTGGTTTTTTTTTAAGTTTTCCTTTCTATTTCTAGGAGACCACCTCTTTTAGTTTTTCTTACAGCCCTCCCCCTCCCCTCTACCTTCCTACACCCTTTTGTCCTCCTTACACTCTTGACGCTTAGATTTTCCACGTTCTTTTTTTTTTTGATTGGCAGAGAGAAGAAGACGTGGAAGAAAATGGTGACGATAAAATGAAATATATATCCTATATATATAAGATGGATGAAATGGGTGATAAAGATTTGGAGTTCAGATCACATCTCTTTGACAGTTACGTTCGACAAACAATGATAAAAAGAGTTTCAAAGGGACAGGAGGTTTTAGAGTGTGTGTGTGTGTGTGTGTGTGTGTGTGTGTGTGTGTGTGTGTGTGTGTGTGTCATTGAACTATTGAGAGGATGTATTCACAGCTTCCTTACTCCTTATTTTTAAAGATAATAATATTGATAGCTCATTTAATTCACTAATATTAATATATAGTTATTTATCTTATTGGGTTAAAATGTATATATTAATGATCTATTATAATATTACTCTGCATTAAACATCATGTTTGTTTCCCTACCACGAGTTGTAACAATAACCTTTTTCTCTCAAATCGGAAACCTAGCTTTAAATACCATCCGGCAGAACTTTGGCGTGAATTTTCTTATTTTATTTTCACTTAAAGGTTTACACCCTCTCTCCACACTAATTAAAACTGATTTCCTCTAAAAAAAAATCCTCGTTACTACACCTTAAGATTAAGTTGTTAATAATAACCCTTTCATTAATCATTCAAAATTTAAAAAAATAGATTACACTTTAATTGAAGGGTAAAATAATGAGATAAGTTAAAAGTATAACAGAACCAAACTCTCTCATCGATGGTCACACGTTTTAAGGTGTCACTTATCGATGGTGACTGGATTTCCAGTGACGAGGATATTGAGGTTCTAATCTCAGTTGGATGCACTAAGGTTTTTTTTTATCTAAATGATACGTAGGCTACAGTATATTTACTATAAACTATACCTTCTTTATCCCAAGCTAATTAGACTAATTAGAATACGAATGTCTCAGACGGGTAGTAAGACACTTAGTGCCGCGTCTTACAATCCGTTTGGGTTATACTCTTAAATACTAATAAGGCTAATGAGCTAGGAGTTGGGAAGGTTGAATATAGAGGAAGTGAGCCCGCATTTGCGTGGAAGTAGGGTGGAAAACAATTTGGGGAAAACCACCCCAGCTCCCTCAATTAAGATTCGAACCTCGATCTCCCCATCCTCAGCAGTTTAGCTCAACATGAAACTAACTCATTAGCTAATAACTCCACCGAGGTGGGTTGGGTAGTAAGACATGGTATAAAAAATACTTTCATTATGAAAAAAACTCACAAGCTATTGGTTGGTTTCGAACCACGACCTGCTAGGTCCAAGTCAGTCACAATATTACTGTGTTTAATCCAAACGATGGCCATTGTTTATGAATATGTGTAGTTTTACGTCTTGCACTGTACAGTACATAGGTCTAACACATTTTTGTGTTGTAAAACGGACTTTACAAGATTTGCTTACATATTGTCTAGACTACACAACAATATTTGAACTGTTGCAGTCAAAAGATGTATGGATTTTATTCACCCATTCATGTTCCAAAATCATCAGATATTTATAAATGTCCTAAATTATTGACATTTTAAGGCCAGTTTCTCTCTAATCACAAACAACGTGAAATTTCGGATTTCCAAAAATTATTATTTGTAAAAAACTAAAATACATTTCATCAACGTAATAAAAGAGTACAGCAAAATGGTTACTTATATAGATTTTGGAAAGTATTTGTTTAAATAAAAAATTTGATAAAAAATAATGGTAACAAAATGTCTTATAATGTAGTGTATTAAAGTAGAAACATATTATTGCTGCCAGCACAATAGAAATTAAGCTAGTCGGTCCGTAGCGTAAAGGAATATAAGGGAGCTTATTTAAAAATAACACCAAACTAATAAGTGAATGCCTTACTATGGATACATTAGCAGCCTGCATCGGTAAGCATGAGTATTTATGCGTCAGTCTCTTCTGATCTTTCATTTTCGAGAAGGTCAGGGTTTGAATCCTGACTGGGTGGTTGATGTGTCTACCCCAAATTGTTCCCCACTATCCTTCCATGCAAATGCGAGTACACTTCCTCTAAATCCTACTTAACTCATCCCAATTCCATTAGTATGAATATAATCATGAGGATGGCCTGTACTAGTAGTAATATTCAATGCACATAAAAAAATTAATTAATTAAGCAAAACTTTTATTTTATTTGTTCACGTCATCAATGAAAGAGTTGTGGTTTGCTATTTATCAGAAACGTCACTTTATTCTCTGTCCAAAATTGCACTGTTAGATTAAACTAGAGGCTTGCAGATGCTAGTTAACAAATAATGTAAATTAGCTTACATTTGAAACTGAATTCACAATTACTGCTCATTCGTTCAATCATCATAGGCTATGTGCCTTAATTATAAATATTCAGCTCAGAATTTTAATGAATCAGGGAAATATTCACTGCTTAAATAGTACCATACTATTTTTTT
>CABFOW010000849.1:157864-180891 GCA_902141385.1 Timema californicum | reverse complement strand
AAACCTTTCATATCCATATTCTCATACCGCAACCTCTGCTCTCCACACCCCACCCCTCCAACCCTTTTTTTCCCTTTCTAGCGTCTACCACAACCCATTTCATTCCTTGCGTGAAATTTGCATATTGTTCTCTATGTTTACGCCGCGGAAAGACTAGTTCAAACAAACGAATCCAAAAAGCCAGGAGAATAAGTTTTTTTTAAAAAATTGGGAGAGGGGGTAAAAACACACGAATTTACCCTGAACCAAGTAAGTTTTCTTGAAACTGGCTTTTTGGTGTTTTCATCCTGCCTCAGGAATAACAGTAGCATTTTATCGCGTAGCAGAACTTATGTTTCTTCTTGTGTGAGCTGATATAGGGGTGGGGGGTGGAAAGGAACAAGATGGGGTGAAGGGGGAGGGGGGTTAAAATTTGAAAAGAGACTTCCACAAGCTACTCCTGTCTCACTTTCTCTCTCTCTCTTGCTAGCGCTATGTTTGTCCTTTTTTTTTAAAAAAAAAGAGATGGTGAATAGTAGTTTAATGACTTGAAACTTTTTGATAACAACTTAGTAAACTTGTTTTTGTATGAGGAAGGGGGAGGGTTTTCGAAAGATTAGTTTTGGTTGGTGGGAAAGAGGTGGGTGAGTTTTTTTGGGGAAGGGGGGGAGGGTAGGTTTGGTTAATTTCAAGAGCCCACATTCAAAGGGCTTTCTTACTGTGTGGAAACATCGAGACTAATAGTAGGTACACGTATCACTTATTGTGTATGCTAGAAAGGTTGGTTTATAAATCATAGTATTTTTTTAATTCATTTATTTCTTAGTCATCTTGTCGCTTAGAAGGTTGATTAAAGATCTTAGAATACCCTTGCTTATTATATGATCCTAGTAAATACAATACAATATGAAAGGTTTTTAGAGTAAGTACTTATTATTATTATTATTATTATTATTATTAGCACCGCGTCTTACTACCCGTTCGGGTTATACGCACTTACGCTAATGTGTAATGGTAGGATGAGTGTGAGATGAAATGGAGGACCTACAGTTTAACGTGGAATCCGAACCACGGTGGAGACCTGGCATTCCTCACATTCACAAGATGTCTTGTCAGAGGTGAAGGAAGGGTTTGGTAATCAGATAGATCTTTGCCGGGACCGGGGATCGAACCCCGGCCGCCAGCATAGAAGTCTGACACCTTACCCCTAGACCACCAGGTCACCCCTAGAGTAAGTACATTACAAGAAAGTAAATCAAAAAGTTATTCCATTGTAATAGAAAGGTGACCCGTTTTTGGGGCTTCGTGGTCTAAGGCGTCCCTCTCATAGTATACTTGACTGCCGATGACGGGAAGATTGAGGTTCAAATCTCTATTGGGTGTACCTGTGGTGGTTTTTCCAAAATGGTTATTTACTCCCCTCCACGCAAAAGCGAATTCATTTCCTCTAAAAAAACCTTCCCCATTCCTAAAATAATTAGCCTAATTAATAAATAAGCGTATAACATGAACAAGTAGTAAGAAAAAAAATAGTATTGCACATTTCATACATCCTGAAAAGTAGCAAGCTTACTTTACTTGTGTCCACTATGGCACAGCTTATATGATAGGGCCATAGCGGAGTCCATCAAATTAATAATGACATCTTTCACCGTAAATGGAGAGTTAGTCTAGGTACTCCACTCACTACAACAAGGTTCAATTGGAGATAATTTTCAGAGGGAAGGACCTGCAACGATGGCCACTTGGTCTAAGCCACCAGGCTCGCAATACACTGGAATTCCTATTAAGTGGGGAGGGGAATTGGGAAGGCTGAAGTTTGATTCTTGCCTGGATGCATTGTGTTGTCTTGAAGCATTGTGTTTTTTTTCAATGTATGTAGTTACTGTAGTTTTTTTTCTCCTACCCTTTGAAATATAATGCCCTTTTTATAAAACATACTTAGTCATTTTTATCCCTTCGATTAATCTGTTAATGTTCATGGTACTAAACGTAAGAATTTAAAAAAAAACATATGGAGGAGTTATTATTTCCATTTTACTTGTATATTACAAGCATTTGTGTTACTTCTTCTGTGTTAAAAATTGTGTATTTGTGTTTTCTTAATTTGATTAGTCTGAAAAATAGACCATATATTGAAACCTGCACCATTGGGCACGTGGACTAAGGCTTCGGTCTTGTCTGGTTTTTTTTTTTAACAATGACAAGGAGATTGGGTCTCAAACCCCGGTACGGTTCATTGAGGGGTATTTTACGAATTGTTTCTCACGCTTCCTAGGCATAGATTATATCCAAATTGTATTACACTAATTAGGTATAGGAGAGGAGGGTAGAATTTACAGTAAATATACTCGCATTCACACGGAGGGAAAGTATTTAGAAAAAACGTCCTCAATATTTTCAACCAATATTTGAACCTCGATTGCCCCGCCACTTAAAACTAGACTAAACAAGATTGACGTTATGTACACGTGCCTAACGATGGGGAAAAAACTTACTGTGAAAAATCTCACAAACTCATTGGTACGGGAAACCAGAGCAGGTGATTTTTTTTTAAATCCTGTTGTTACAACTCTGGGAACCTTTTTTTTATATATATACTCTTACGATGGCTGAGATTTGTGCTCAACACCATAGAAGCTTTTCGAAAAGTTATCCTTTGAAGTAGCGCCGAGGAACATGTGTAGTGTTTGAATAACCCTCTTTGTGCATGTAAAGTTCCCATATGTCATACGTTGCATATGGCAGTCAGTGTACAAGCCATTTCTCTCCTATGTGTGTCAACCCTACCTCACTCGTACCACACTTCCTCTCGAAAACACACACACACACATCCACCCTTCATTCTCAACCCCTCTCCCTCTCCCACCTTCTTTTTGAGTTGGGCAAATGCAAGAACTTTTGTATTCTTATATTCTGTGTATGTCTCAACCCCCTTACTTGCTATAGTGCCTTGCATATAACACACATAGAAATACAAAACTAAAAAGTTATACATATTCCCCATACCAAAGTCTACTATTTGGCGGACAGATGAAAAGAAAGAAAGAAATCGGGAAGGGAAGTAGTACAGTAGTTGGTATACGTTCCATTTGTAGGAAGGGGTTAAAAAAAAAGGGGAGGTGGGGACTCGCTGTTGGGGCACAAAAAATCAATGCTACCAACAGAAGCAACGTTGGCAAAATGTAAAGTAGGAATTCGAGGTGTGTAGTAGATGAGCATACACACATATATATGTGTATATATATAGATATATATATTTCTAAAATACTACAGATAGATATGTTGGGGAACATAGAAAGGTTGAATCAAACCATAGCTTATTCTCATATTGTGTTCAACTTGTCAATGATTTGTGCTACCTTTTATTTTATTGTGTCTGTTTCTTAAAAGTATAGCGGTAAAATGCACATAAGAATATGATATAAGAAACCATAAACAAAGAATTCTAGTTTATGAAACTATATTGTCAGATGAACTCATTCATAAATATTAAACTATTTTATGTAGAACCTAATCTCGATATCTGTTAAACTTAATTGAAGTATAGAAGAAAAAAAAATCACTCGTATTACTTACTACCTGTTCAGGCTATACGCATATATGATAATTATACTGACGAAGCAAGAATGATGAAAGATGTATCTTATAGGTAATATACCCTCATTTGCATGGAAAGAGAGTGGAAAACCATTTAGGGAAAACCACCCTCAAGAGACCCGGCCGGTATTCGAATTCCAATCTCCCAGTCACCAGCAGGGCAGAATAACACATGATTGATGCCTTAGACTATTTGGACACTGAAGCGGGTGCCTTACAAATCTGTTTCAATTTTGGGTATTATAACCAAAACGCTCAGTTTAAAATAGATGTTAATTTTTAGGTTACCTCTGCAATATTTTATTCAGTTAAATGCTATAGTATAAGGTACATAAATAAATTGAAATAAACAAACCTATTTTGAGGATAATACAGTATATTTTAACACGACTCTACCTTTAAAATCATTAAGTAAATATGGGAGATATATTTTATTGGTGCGTTGTTGTTGTATTTTCAAGTGCAAATCATCAGCTTTAATCGCATTGTTTGCTATGGAACCTTCACTCCGCTTAGCGAGAGGGCATTAATACATATATCGGTTTGAAATGGTGGATGGATTTATTTATTTTCATCCGTTTGATGACCCAATCCCGTGAAATCGTAACCGGGGTATTTAAATACAACTATCAAGTGTCCATATCGATACTGAGGGATCAGAGGAGTAATGATACTTAATGGTTTTATATGTGTTTGTGTGTGTGTGTGTGTGTGTGTGTTCGTGCATAAATACGTTCCACTTCGATTGGCAGGCTTCGACTGTAAAAAAAATGTGTTTGGGATTAATATGCTAGCATGCATGTAAATACATATAGATAGGGTACTGGGTTTTGAATATTTCACTTTATTTGGAAGTTTTAATGATAAATTTTAAATAGAATATTAAAATTGTAATTTAACAAATTTTTGTTGTGATATTTTGTCTCATGTTGAAAAAAAAATATGTGTGATTCATTCACAAATAATTATCTTTTCTAGAGTAAAATTAAATTTGATTACAAGTACGATCTGAAAATTACTGATATTATGAAGATATTTAACTTAAACTTTTCGAGAAGGGCCTACATGTTTATAAGCAAAGGAGCCACAAAATAACTTAGGCTGGGACTGCATATTTAGGATTACATTAGTTCAAATAACTATTATGGATCGAACAAGCTATTCATACACTTAAAGCTAGTCTTCTAAACATCCTGCCATCATTTCATTAAAAGAATTATATATATATATATATATATATCATCACCACGTCAGTTATACGTATATAGATTATAATTATTCTAATAGGCATGGTATGAGGAAGTAAACATCCTTGGTAGACCCGACTGAGATTTGAACCCTGATCTCCCCATCATCAGCAGGCAAGTATAACATAGTGTTAGACCATTCAGCCCCTGAAGCAGGTGTTATGTTTGTTTAATTGTTATAGAACTATTTTAAGAATATTACTTGACGATTATCTGCATCACTGGTCGTATGGTCTGAAGGCGTCGCTATCGTGTTATACTTGCCTGCCTGTAAATGGGGAGATAGGTTCTCAAAAACCAGTTGGGTGTACTGCAGGTAGCTTTAACTAATTGGTTTCTCACTATTTCCTCCACACAAACGCGCGTAGATTTCCTCTTAAATTCTACCTTCCTCGTCCTTATCTCACAGGTAACAAGGTGCGGTAAACAAAAAATAAAAGCTTTGTTGCTCAAGTTGCCTTACTTTAGGTCAAGTGGTCTAAAAGTTAATATTGTCATTGCACTTGATCACAGGCAGGGGCGGAATCATATAAATTTCATAAGGGTAACATAGTTACTTCCAATGTTAAATTTATGTTTAAAACCGTTTAATAGTTTCTCATTCATATTTAATCTTATGTATGTTTTTTAACCGTGGTCATCCTCCCTAATTTTTTAAAATAAGATAGTTTTTTATGAACCATTTGGAGTGACCCTACTTCAACCATTTTTTGAAAAATTGTTCATTCTAAAATCTATGAGTAGTCTTTACCTTTTTTGAAATAAGATTATTTTATAAGCCATTTAAAGCGTTCATCACCCAAAAAGTTTTGAAATTTGGATTCCCCTTAAAGCTATCTAGAGTGATCGTCACCTTAATTTTTTTACGATAGTTAGATACCTATAAAAGATAATCTTTTAAGTGGTCTTCCCCCCCAAAAAAATTGAAAATTGAATTATTTCAGAAACTAGGCTATTTGGGGCTGTCCTCGCCTGAAAATTCTTCGAAATGACATGCATCTATTTGGAGTCATCCTACCATAGAGATTTTTGAAATTTGGATGACCTAGAAAGCTATTTAAAACTTTCCTCCCCTAGATTTTGTGCTAGTTACATGCCTTTAGTCTAGTAGTTATTTGGAGTGGTCTTCTCCGACAAATTTTTGACAATAGAATAATTCTATAAGTCATTTGGAGTTTGACTTAAGGCCATCTTTCAGCTTCATATTCGATAATATTAGAGGATTTGAAATATAGATAGGGGGGTATTTATTCCAGGGGGTCAGAGCTACCCACAGTTCCACCGCTCCTGCCGTCCACACATACTCTATATTCGGTATTCGTGGACGAACTGCTCTCAGGCGATTATTGGTCTTCTTTGATGTGTGGTGGTCTACCGTCTCTATGCGTAGCAATGTTCGTTACTCACTATGCACGACAAGTATTAGTACATGAAAACGAATATTTTTTCCACACTTGCGTGAGTCATATTGGACATTTGATTAATCATGGGTGACTAATGCACGTTTGGACCCGGCTTAAGAGGGGTATACACCTAAACAGATAAAAAAAAGTGTATACTTTATCTGTGTTGTATTTTCTTTCTAAAATTTGAACTTCAATTTTGTTTTTTGTATTATTATTATTATTATTATTATCAGCACCGCGTCTTACTACCGGTTCGGGTTACGCGCATTTTTGTATTAATTTTCTAACGTTCACAGGGTGATCAAATTACCCTTTTACCTCCCTCCCCCTGAATCTGCGCCTGATTACAGGCATTGTCGAGTCTCAAATCTTGTCTGTGGTGATGTGGCGGTGGTTCATAACACTTTATTTTAATGGTGTCTCTCTCATGCCTTTGCCATATTAAAGGGTGCATTTCCCGTATGCTACATTCTCAAACCTCATTCCTTAAATTAAGTTGCTAGTAAACTTTCTGCTAGATTTACTGTACAAATAATGCTTATTTTTATTTCAATTGAATCCGTAAGCATTAAAAGGCTAGTTTATACTAAACTTAACCATACCATCAACATTCAGTAATATTTTTCTCGACCTTTTCTACAAACTTTCACATTAATCTAACGCTCGGAAAGTAAGGGCCTATTTATTAATAAGAACCAAATAGATTTTTTTTTACAATTTTATTACTGCCAAAATTAATATATGAACCTAGACTATTTTTCCACATAGTCATCACAGGAATTCAGAGATCGGTCGTAGCGTGGTACTCGCTTCTATAATCCTATGTCATAGAAAAGTGTTTCCTTTGAGTTCAACCAGTAGTCCTTGACCCCCTTTTAGAGCTCGTATTCGCCCCCAAAGCGATGTGGGCCAAGGAAAAGTATCCAAGTGCAAGAACAAGAGGGGGTCCCTTGATGCAAAGTTCGGGCTCTAGAGCGAATGATCGAACATTTCCCTGCCAAACTCCTCAAGGAGATTGATTTACTGTATGAAGTGCAGTGTGTGGTCAAGCGGTCATGAAGGAAGACGATGTCAGACGAATAAAAAATAAAATAAAACATGGCCCGACACAGTTTTTTCAGTGAGTGGTATTACACTTTAAGTGTTGATCGTTGTACCAAGTTCCATAAATTCAAGAAGCAGCACCCTATTCCTATCACAGAACACCATGACAATAATCTTTTAGTTTGAAAACTTTTGCTTAAATTTTTTGGGCGTTGGTGACCCTGTGTGCATTCATTGCAGAGACTGCCGCTTTGTTTCTACATTAGCGTTCAAAATTCAGTTTTCATCTCTAGTCTCGATGTGGTCAAGCAACTTCTCGCCATCAATCACTTAGCGTTCAAGGAATGTCAGGGTTGATGCCATTCGTTGATTCTGGTGAATGTCTGTCAACATCTTTGGCACCCATCGAGTACAGTCTTTCAATAGTGAGGCGTCTCGATAACAGTATCGTACAGAAAAGTACGTTAATGCTGTGGAAAATCTGATGAAAGCTCAGAAAATACGATGAAGCATAAATATTCTTGTCCACACGTCCAACTAAGTCTGTAGACACAACAGAAGTCTAACCGCTCCGTTCCTCGTCTTGAACGGTCATCTTCAAATTTCCGCGACCAGTTTCTAAACCTTACCTTTGCTCATTACAGAACCATAACGTGACAATGATGGCGATGAATTTCCAATGCATAGGTGTTTTTTTTTCCTTCTTTATAATGGCACGGACTTCTCAAGCAGTGGGATTATTGATTTTATTTGTTCATTTTAAAGCCCTCATACACAGCTGCAAACGATCATAGAACTGGGACAAATAATATGGTGTCGCTTCGTAATGAATCATTCTAACCCCCCTGCGCATGCGCCAACATGGCCGCGCCTGTAACATGGGTTCCATGATCAGTCAGCCCTTACTTTCTGAACACCCGTAGTATTTTCTTAATTTTCAAGCTCCTAATAGATTTTTTTTTCTACTGTGTTAATTTTAAATCTTAGAATATTTATATAAATATAACATATTTGTGTTAAAGCTGCTTCTTGAAAAGATTAAGTTTTTTTTAAATGATAGTTTTTTGGAGAAAAAACTTATTTTTAATTATTTTTTTTCTTCGTCACATTTTATTTTATTTGTCTTATTTCATTGTTCTTCGTCTTTCATGTTCAAGAATTATATATATAAATCTGAAGGGTAAATCCTTTGAACAAAGAATCCTTCCCGCACTCGAATCCTCTCCACCCTCTTCCCTGTATTAAGTGCCGTGACGTTGAAGATTGGAAAAGATTCTCCTCCGTTCTCACTGGGGAAAGAGTAAGAGGGGAATGGGGGGTTATCCAGGTTTATACTACTCCTGTCTAAAGCGGTGCACGAAACAGGATAGCAGATAGTGGGACCGTAGTCTAATTGGACAGGCCCCACTGCTTCCAGGACTCTTCCTTTTATTCGCTCACACACACACACACACATATATACGTGCGCGCGCACACATAGGATCGGGATTAGAACCGGCAAGCTTGCCAACTGTTGAAGACATAAAAGATCCGAAGCCAACACAAGATGTATTATATGGCAGAGAGAAATATATATATATATATATATATATATATTTATATATATGGCAGAGTAGAACGGGGAGAGACTATTTTGTGACATTTCTCTCTAATTTTTATATCCACCCCACTCCCTCTTTCTCCCTTGCGTTTCTGTCTCCCTCCCTCATCCTACTGACGTATTGTTTATACTTTATGCAGCCTTTTATTAAAATGGTGATGTACTTTCTCTTTTCGGGCACATTAGCACCGCCCTTTTCCAAATGACACACCCACTCACGCTTTATATTTTTTGAGCTCTCCCTTTTTTTACGATTTCTTTCATTTTCTCCTCTATATTTTCCATCTTTTATGTGTTCTACCCCCCCCCATCCCCCCAACAGCTCTCATCCTTTCCCTTCCTCTCATNTCCTTTCCCTTCCTCTCATACTACCCCTTCTTCTTTTTTCAACTTTTTTTCTTCGTTCTTATTTTCAATTTTGACTGTAGATTTTCTGGCTCTTGTTTCTTTGTCTACTACGAAGAAGGTGGATTCGTTAAAAGGTGCGTGAAATATAAGTTTTGCAATGTAAACTTACAGAGGATTCGAATGAAGGACTATAGGATTATTTGTAAATCCCAAGATCCTGATTTATGTCTCTTTTATCCGTACAGTGCATTTGTTAATTTACTTTTCTTTATCTCTATACTTATGATGAATAATTTTAATATTTTGAATACATTTTATGTATGAAAGATGAGTTTTATAATTACCTCTATGTTTGTAGTTCCAAGAGATTTTTTTTTCACTGCGCTTCACAGCCCATCCGGGATACGTAGAGTATGACGTCACTCTACCGTCACCGCAAGCTCTTGGACTCTGGGCCCGTCTTGTGTGGTACTAGAGGGCAGGTCTTGCTTGCTCTCTGGCTTCCACCGAGGTAGGACCACAGTTCACCTCCCATCACTTTTATTCGGTTGATCGAACATGATAGTTCAGTGGACTGATATCTCATGGGTCAGCCTTCTGCAGTCAATATACTTCGTAAAGCAAACCGAACTCCAGTTTGTTTGATCAAAACCAACTCGGTACGCTGGTCAATAAATAGATCCGAAATTACTTCAAGTGTTGTTGTTTTCGTTAACCAATATTAAAAATAACGCTTCCAAACATGAACAAAGATTTGTTTCCATAGAAGAATAGGTTTCATGGTCCATGATAGAATACAAAAGGGTTTCAAAATTTACCAAATCAATAAGAGGGTTTCAGATATTCTCATTTAATTATACTAATGTGTTGAAGAATTGAAAATTAGAATTTAGAGGGAATGCGCCTACATTGGCTTAGATGGATAGTGGAAAAACGTTTAATAAAAACCGTCTCAAAGCTCCCAATCGATATGGGATCATTTGAACCCAACAGGCCTCCCCGTAACCTGCAAACCAGTCCATTTAGAGAGATAAACGCCTTAGACCATGCAACCGCCGATGCGGGTATTGCAAGAGTCATTAACTACTTAAGCTACGGGATATGGATGAGGAAATAGTCTTAAAGAAAGTGCACCCAAATTAAATTGGAGAAAGGATCAGAAATATACAGTGAAAATATCGTCAAGTGATCCTACCACCAATACTCCCTACTGGGATTCGAACACAGACCTCTTCGTCTTAACTCTGTAACCTCTCCTCCGCTGATGCTTGTTAAACGTATATTCGTAACGTCATAAAATAAAGTGTCTCTTAACTCGTCTATCCTAACTACCTATTAGCATACCTTAATTTTATTTCTCAACCATAATCCGTCTCTTGTCCCACATTGAGACAATTGAGTGAGCCGAGCCATTCCCGCTGCCCAAACTTCAGAAAGTGATTAAAACTTAAAGTCAATAAAACCTTAATTCAAAAAAGGGTACATATCAAGTCCACCAATTATTTTTTTCAGTTTTGTATTCAAGTTCAAAACATTAGACACATTCGTAGTAGAAAATATCCTCTGCTGTTGATTTTTTTCGACGCAAGACATCACAAACCCTAAAAAGCTATTATTCTGGTTATTGCTCTGCGGTGGCTCCACTGTTTGACAGGTCTTCACCAATCCCTTCATCCCCGAAGTAGCTCAAGTCGTTAGTAACGTGAACTAGTTGCCATATCTATCCTCCCGTCACACCTCGATCATTCCGGAATATTAACTTGTTCTGCAACTCCCTTGGAGGTCTGACTTAACCCTTCCCCCTTTCAAGTTCTGCAACTTGTCACCCTTTCGCGCCTGATGGGTTGCCTAGCTTCAAAGATGTGTCACGCTGAATTCATACGCGATCGGGTTAGGCTTAATGGTAAACTGTAGAGCAACTTAGACATATGTCAAACTAAAACATGAGAGATACATTCATTTATTATACTAATTAAAACTAAAACTAAAATTTAAAATAAAAATAGTTGAATCCAGTTAAAAATATAGTATACCGGAAACTAATTCAATTCATACCATTTGTAAAACATGACAAAAGGTGTATGCATTACTATAACAAACAAAAATGTACCATGAACATTTTACTGTTTAATTTTATGGCACCTACACAATGTTGGTCACATAGTCTAGGGCATTAAGCTCGTAATAGATTGTATTTCCAATGAAGGAGATGTTGATGTTCAAATATTGTTGAATGCACAGGAGGTGTCTAATCGCATGTGATTTATCATGGTGGTTTTCCCTACCTCTCTCCTCACTTATGCTGGAACATTAATTGCCATGATAATCATAATTAGTTTAAACTGTATCTGTGAATGTTCTCATGACTCAGTTAAGCATTAATTGGTGACTGGTCAGGTATAGACAAAAATAAATTTCCCATATGAGATTTAGGCTCTATAGAGCAGTACTTATATATGATTATTGATTGGTCAAATGGGGATCAAGTAGGCAAAAACAAATCACAGCATAAGCTCTACATACCTTAGAAACACTCCACGACACGCCATTGCAATACCCTTCTCAATCCTTACCTCCTTATGTTAAGTGTTGAATGCACTAACAAAAATTAATAGTTCAGATGAGGATTTTTATTAAATTATTAATAGTTTGAATAGTGAAAACAATCCACTAGCTTCAAGATTTAACCACAAAATATGAAAATTGGTTAAGTTAAAGACTAAAACGACCAGATATACTAGTTATTCCACTTATTTATCAGAGTTCTTAACATTTGGGGGGTATCGTAGATCCATTTAAATTGAGCTTAATCCCAACAACATAACTTAGGGAAAATCTGCATTAATTTATATATTTTTTATTTAGCACCGCATCTTACTACCCGTTCGGTTTATACGCTTAAGTACTAATTACGCTAATGGATTAGGAATTGGGAAGGTTGAATTTAGAGTAAATGAACCCGCATTTGCTTGGAGGGAGAGTGGAAAACCATTTAGGAAAAAAAGTTGACTCGACCGAGATTTGAACCTCGGTCTCCCCGGTTTCGGCAGTCGAGCTTTACACGAGCCGCCGAGACGAATCATTAATTTAGTTAAACTATCACTATGTGTACAGTATGCGCGCTCATTGATTGAACATGATCACAAAATATCAATAGAATTGCATGTTTTGGTTTTTCACCCCTCATACCTCTCAACGCGACCAATTAAACCATAGTAAGTGGGTTTACAGGAAAAGGGAACGGGGAGGCAACAGAGTGGGCAGTTGGTTGTGGGCTATATGCCCCCCCCCTCCCCAACCTCCTCGTGTTTGAACCCAAGCACCTTGTCATCGCACTGCCTCCGGACCAATAGCGTCACGCCTCGTGATCAAAACTATCGTCAATTGTTTCACATTTTCATCAATCCCGCCGCCGCACCGCGTTAACCTGGTGGAAAAGCATTGATTGGGAGCTCTGCCTGGTCGAGCTGGAGAAATATTTCCTTAGAAAACAGGTGTTTTTTTTACTATCGCGTCTTACTACCTGCTCAATTTATATGCATGTAATAATCACTCTAATAGGGTTGGAGTGACGATGGAAGCATTTTAGAGATAATCCACACACATTTGCATGGGAGGAGATTGTAAAACTAGACCAGACTGGGATTCGAAGCCCTATCTCCCAGTCATCAGCAGGTCGATCTAACACGAGAGTGACGCCTTAGAGCATCCTGCCACCAAAACGCATAGGAATGTAATTTAACTGGAAATTCGACCGGGTTTTCGGGTTTTGACCGATGATATATTTTTGTCACTATGTATCCCTATCCACACATTTTATTGACCTAGCGAAGCGAGGTTATATTTTAACTAGAGCATTTGGAATGTGCTTTGTCTGGATCTTTATATATATTACTATACTATAAAAGTACTATCTACTATATATGTATATATTAGATAGTTTATCAATCTGGCTATCGTATTTAATTTAACGGTTGCTCAAAAGGTTTTTCATTTAGTTGATCATCTTAAGTGATCTTAGTTTATAATTCTAAGGCGATTGATCGAGTACTTTGACCATATAATTTTTAAAAAAATTTACAAACATTGCGAGACTGACGTCTTAAGCTGGGCGAAAATTGTTTTTTCTCTATTAATATCCTATACTATTGAATATATTATTGATTGATTCTCTGTCTAACTGGATCACCAAGGGAAATATCTACTCAACTCTCAAATATAAATATTAAAACTGTAATAACGAAAAGAGCATGGAGGCAGCGAGGTATACTGTTCATATAACTATTTGTACACATATGTACATATGTGTTAGGGATAAGAAAGGTTAAATTTGGAGTAAATGTATCCTCATTTTTGTGGAAGGAAAATGGAAAGCCAGTTAAGAATACCGGTCTCAGTACAATTCAACCCTAATCTCCCCTTCTTCGACATTCCAGTCCCTTGTGAGCGTGACGAATTAGAATCCAGTGAATTTATTAAAAATAGGTAAGTTCTTCTGCCGATACGGGCCGATTTTAAATAAATATTATTTTGTGTGTGTGTGCAGAAATCACTAAATATTGTTGTATCATTTTCACATTTAATATTTTGTATATTTAAATGTTTCCACAAACAAATAAATATTCACCTTTTAAACAAGTAACAGATTATTAACGTCTGGGATTGATGCTTTAATATCCATTTGCATTTTTAGTAAACAAACAACTTAAGACCTCACCTAATAAGGTGTACACGCCATTGGAGAGAGAAAGTGGGAAATCCACAATTTTAATAAAATACGCACCCAGTCGTTATTTGAATCCTGACCTCCCTATCACCAGCAAAGCATACCAGATGAAACTGACGCCTTAGTCCACTTGCTCACCAACGCAGGTCCCACGAATATCTTTTTTGTTCACCATTTTCATCACAGAAATACGTATTTTAATTACGTTAGTGGGTTAGGGATGAGGAAGGAAGAATTTAGAATAAACGTACCCACATTTGGGAAGAGGTAGAGTATAAAATCCTTTAGGAAAGCCCACTCTCATTGCACTCTATCATAATTCAATTCCCCCAACCTCCGATAAGTTGGTAACAAGTGTTGAAAATTGTATTTTGGCATTTCGCGACTTATTAATAAATAATCAATTTTTAAAGGACTGTAAGAGCTAAAATTGGTGTCGATTATAGGGAAGGGTTGATAAAAAGAGGGGTGGGGATTAGATATTTGCGAGCAAACTCGAAACTGTTGTTTTTAATGTGTGTGTGTGTGGAGGGGGTAGGAGGGGGGGTTATGTTGATGTGTACCACAGCAGCAACGCTAAGTACCTCAATCAAGCAGCCTGGCTATTATTACCCCTGTCTGTCCCATATTAGCCCGACGCTGCATAACTACCCCGGTTTATCCCTTCTTCCCTCCTCTCCCGTCACTCCCCCACAGCACCGTTTACATGACAGCGTGCAAAGCACACGCCCATTGGCACAGGCGCGTCAGACGAGAGGGGATTGTGTGTATGTCTTTATGTCGTTGGTTAAGTGAGGGGTGGGATATTATCCATTGGTCGATTGCAAACGACGAAATGAGGTGAGAGAACATTCATCTTTACACCGAGCTAGCTTCGTGTTCTACTAGAAATATTGTCTACAGTCCCATTACCCGCCTCGGTGGCGTATTTGGCTAACGCGCTTGTCGTGTTGAGCCCGACTGCTGAGGACGGGGAGATCGAGGTTGGAATCTCGTTCGGGTGAACTGGGGTTGATTTTTCCTAAATGGTTTTCCACTCTCCCTCCACGCAAATGCGGGTTCACTTCCTCTAATTCAACCTTCCCAATTCCTAATCCATTAGAGTAAATAGTACTTAAATCGTATAACCCGAACGGGTAGTAAGACGTGGTGCTAAATATTATTATTATTATTATTATTACAATCCCATTTTCATGAGAAGGGTCTTTTAGATAACACAACACATTTTTATTTGGTCAACATTGATAACATTCTACCCGTCTTGGTGGACACATGGTCTAAAGCGTTAATCTCATAATATACTGGCTGACGATGACGAAGAGATCGAGGTTCAATTGTATTCGGGTGCACTGAGGGTGGTTTTTTCCCAATTGTTTTCCACCCTACCTCTAAACGAATTCGGGTTTACTTCCTCTAAATTCAACCTTCCTCGTACCTAAGACATTAGAGTAATTAGTGCACAGGCGTATAACCCGGACGGTTAGTAAAACATGGTGTTTAAAAATAGTTATAACACTTTACTAAATTATAAGTGTTATTTTATAGATATTGATAATGTTTATCAAAAGTGACAACTGAAAATCGCAACATGACTTGATGTCTGAATACATTCAAGTATACATAAATGTCGGATGAGGTTCTTCCTATGAAATTTGGAAAGTACTGATAGATTAGTTACCTGATCTACTGTCACGTATTCATTCACACGTGTTCAATTCATGTTAAATGCAACTATTATCTTTGAATTTTGTCCAAAATTTGGAACTAAATCGTTAGAGCCGTTTGTAAAATATTTAATATTTTTGAAAAATCAGTCATAAGTAAACTACCCATAAATATTTACCCCCATAACAAGTTACATTGTTATTTTTCATACTACACAAACCCCCGATAAACATTTTAAGCAAAATCGTTAGAGAAAATTTTGAAATATTTTAAATTTTTAAAAATTTACCATCAGTAAATTACCCTTCAATGATATTTTCCCCAAAAACTAATGATACAGTGCTATTTGGCATATCGAATAAATCTTATATATAAATTTTAATCAAAATTATTAAAGTGATTTTCAAAAAAAAATTGGATTCAAATAGATCACTCATCAGTAAGCTACCCTTAATTTGAGGACTAGTATCAAAATCTGAAAAAAGTCCCGGATCTAAATATCAAGTTTGAAGAAAATCTGTCAAACTATTTCAGATCCGTGGCCAGGGACAGAATGATAGACAGACAGGCATTGTAAAATCCACTTTTTTGGGTTCGTGTTCACATAAAACGTAAAGATTCGTCATAATATTGAGATTGATTTTTTTCACGATAATAATACTTTCTCTTGATAAGATAAAGTAAAAAATAAAGAAACTATTAGTTATGAGTTGAATAGGGGATAAAAGAACTTGGGTAAAAATACCGGATACACCGAGGTTCTAAAAGAGTCTTTCTTTCTCTCTAGTTCTCTTCGAAGCAACTTTAGGGAACTTTACAAACATGATGTGAAGGAAAAATGGCCGTTCTTTGTCAGTGAGTCAAGCAGGACGAAGCTGGTTGGGATATGAAGGAGCGGGTGTGTGAGTATAGGCAGTGGAAAAGGGGAAAGGGGGAAAGGGGGGAGAAGAATCAACTCTGGCTAGAAACCGTTCAACCGAGACGAAATTTAACGGTGAAGTCCAGAAAAAAAGAAGGATTGCCGCGAGAAAACTTACCACTTTCCGGATTTAAGGACCTGCAATAAATGGGAAGCGATAAAATGTCGAGTGTCACACTATGAGTCATGCGTGCACTTTTACATTTGTTAAAAGTTGTCTACGGGCCTGCGGGGGAAAAAAATAGCATTCCCTTTGGACTTCTAACTAAATTTTTTAAAAGTATATATTATTAAGTTATCTTATAAGTATGGTAATAAAACTATTTGTTTATTTACTAATAAATTATTTTAAAAACAAGAAAATGAAATGGTTAAATAATTTGTTTTAACATTATATTTGATAATAAATATAATTGGTTAAAACACTAAACAATGTTACGTGCTTCTAGCCTTATTACAAGTCCCGGATATCCGAATAGTTACGTTAAATGGATTAACGAAGAGAAAGGTATAATTTAGGGTACACACACCTGTATGTTTGTAAAAGGAGGATGGAAATCCATCTATATTAATAAACTTAAGAGTTTGTTTGTCTGTCTATAATGAGCATTGTATGAGAGCTACCGCAAGCAGGGAGCTGGCATTTTTAAATTAGTAGCCCCTGTGAACATACATGTGCGCCTAGAAGGTGACATTTTAAATTGTTGACTATATATATTTTTTCTTTTTTTAATTTAAAAACTTGTTGGAAGAAATAAAATAAGGTTTTTTTCCCTGTCTGATTGAAGGAAAAAAAAGCATTGCCCAGGAAAACCACGCAATGCATTGCAACACCGGGTACTTCTTATAATTTAGGATGAAAATAATTTGGTACACCGAGCCTGATATTCGTACCCCGACCTCCCTGGCACCAAAAAACCAGACAGGAGGCTATGAGCGTGTTTACCCGCGTACCCATTGGTGCGGTTTAGCACACTACTCGTAGTTTTCAAATAGTTTTTTAATAGGCTTGCAGAGACAGTTTTTGAAATACTTAGCAACATAAAAAGTAAAAATCATCATGCCTTTACGAGAGAAAAAAAAATCCTCAGTCAACTTTCTTGATTGTACACATCACAGGGTGTTTGTAGTAAACGTTAGCAATATTTCAAACGTTTTGTGATTGTTGCAAAAATGTACCGCTAGATATCTCAATAACTTTTTTATGACATCGAGAACCCTGTCACAAAAGTGTCCAATATATTTACCGATAAACGTAAATTATGTATAGATTTTATGTATAGTGCCTATAAAATAATCACATACTAAGAGTTAAGTGTGTATGAGCGGCTTAGTGTGAGACACAATATCCGACATAGCCTCATAAAGAATACATAAATACATCTACACAGTCAATTATAGAGAATGAGCTTTAAAACACTGACGCTTCCGAGTTCAGTTTATTCTTTTGGGTCAGATGATAGCGGTGGGATGGGGTTTGTCAATTGTTGTAATATTCGAGCTGGTTTTCATTTATTAGTATTTTTGTTAAGTTTTATCATGGCCACCAAACTTAAACTATCCGAATCTGGTTTGAAGATAAAGTGTTTGTAGTAGATCTACAAATTACATTATACCTCAATCTTGCAATTAAAAATATGATAATAGTTGTCAACAAATATTCCTTTCAAGCTATTCAAATTGTTTGGTATTATAATAGGATTATTTGCTAAGAGGACTTTTGAAAAGTATTTTTATATTAAAATGATTCCTCTTGTGTGGTGAAAATACTTAGTAGCGTCAGTTTATTGTATTAATAAATAAATTACCAATATCAGTGGGTTTTTTATACCACCCTATTGATAACTTTAATTAAAATTCTGATATAAATATTCTATTTTACAATAGAAAGTTTTAAATGAAATAATACAGAGAAAAATAGTAACGTATTTAAAGTTATTTATATTATGATACTTTACCAATAATCCCGTCACCTAATATTTCAGGCTTACCTGAATTTAAGATGACAAGGATTAGGTGGTCTCGTGGACAGTAGATTAGATTAGATTGTCGATGACGGGGATATTCTAGTTAGAATTACGGTCGGGTGTACTGAGGGTGTTTTTCCCAAAGGGTTTTCAGGTCACCTTCCACGCAAATGCGGGTACACTTTTTCTACATTCAATCATCCTCATACCTAATATTTTAATCGTAATTAATAAACATGAGTATAGCCCGAACAGTTAGTAAGACATGGTGCTAAAAAAAATAGTGACAAGGGAATTATAAGTTCGAATCTAGGCCAAATTGGGATAGGGAAGAAGATTTTTACTATCACTTGTGTCTATCCCAATTCCAATTCCGGTCCAATTTATTTAAATAACCCCCTCTCCTCTCATTCCCAACCATTTATATTAAGTCGTTAATAGCCTTGGTGTTGAACGATCTAATAATAAAAGCTTCAAAAATATATATGATCCTACTAATTCATCCAATTTCATCATATTTGGAGAGGAGCCACTTTAATATACATTTTATTTTATTGTTTGCCTTTTACTACCCATTTGGGCTGTACGGAAGTCTACTAATGTGTTAAAGAAGAGAGTCCGACACCTTAGCTCAGTCGGTAGTGTGCCTACCTAATGAGCTTAGAGTCCCGTGGTTGGTTCTTGGCATAACCAAAAATGTATTGTTGATAAAAATATGGGTTTACGCTTTCACATTGATAAATTGATGGCTGGGGACTGGATGTCGTGCCTGTCCTAATCTTAAGTTAGATCTGGGGTCGCCAGACCGTTGATCGCGAGCTACCGATATCTTGCAAACATCTCCCCTGTTTGAAGGGTAATTTGGATAACCAAAGAGATCTCAAGCCCTACTCTGGTGAAAATCATATTGAAATAATCTCCAACTTGAGAACAGAGTTTCAACAGCGGTTCAATGATTTCAAAAAAGTTGAGCTTCAAGCACAGATTGTTTCAGCTCCTTTTATGGACATTGACATTGAAATCTTACTGAATTTTGTAACGCAACATTCTCAGGAAGTTGAACCTTAATTAGAAATGGAGCTGATATCTTTCCAAAGTGACTTACCATTGGCGAGTGTTTCAAGTTTAGGATATGTATGGCCTCTTGTACCGAAGGGAACATATTCAGTTCTAGTTCATGCTGCACTCTGAGTGAAGGCGTTGTTCTGTTCAACCTATTTTTGTGAATCATCATTTTCAACGATGAAAGTTTTGAAAAACAAATAACAGAAGTAGGCTCACAGATGAACATATCGATAACTGTATTCGAATGGGAGACTAACCTAACATTAAACAAATTTTGAATGAAAGCTAATGCTATTCTTCTCAGTAAGAGTAAGTTGTACATCAAGTTTTTTTTATAGTCGACTTTCATTTATTTTTTGAAATAAATAATTGTTATTCCTACATTTTTATATTATTTGAATTACAATAATGAAACCAAGTCACAGAACCCACCTCTGTTTATAAACTGTTATTGTGTTTATATTTTTACAGGTAACAATAATGACAAATTTTTAATATGGGTAGCTCGTGAAATAATGTGGCATTTTAAAGTATCCCCCATACCTAATTAGTTTGGCAACCCCTGAGTTAGATTATAAGGCATATGAAGTTACGACAAGCCTTTCAAGCCGGTAGTGGAAAATATATACCTTGAATTTAAAAAAAAACTTATCCTTGCCACAGGCTGGGATCAGTAACGGATGTATGCTATGTTAAGGATGAGTATGGTAGCATTTTAAGTGGAAGTGTACCCGTATTTGCGTGGAAGGAGAGTGTAAAAATAATTAAGAAAAACCACCCCACCGGNAACCCACCTCTGTTTATAAACAGTTGTTGTGTTTATATTTTTACAGGTAACAATAATGACAAATTTTTAATATGGGTAGCTCGCGAAATGATGTGGCATTTTAAAGTATCCCCCATACCTAATGAGGTTGGCAAGCCCTGAGTTAGATTATAAGGCATATGAAGTTACGACAAGCCTTTCAAGCCGGTAGTGGAAAATATATACCTTGAATTTAAAAAAAAAACTTATCCTTGCCGCAGGCTGGGATCAGTAACGGATGTATGCTATGTTAAGGATGAGTATGGTAGTATTTTAAGTGGAAGTGTACCCGTATTTGCATGGAAGGAGAGTGTAAAAACAATTAAGAAAAACCACCTGACCGGAATTCAAAACCCAATCTTTCCGTCATCGGCAGCCAGTATATTGCGGGAGTGGTGCCTTAGACCATGTGGCCACCGAAGCAGGTTTAAATATGCTGAACGCGATTTTTGTTGTTCAGCAATACGAGCCAAACAAAAATAATGAATAGTTCTACGTTGTTTATTTAATTGCCATCGTATAATAAAGTCGATCCCTGTTCTAAAAACCCGCAGTATATAGAACTGCGCAACCATAAACCATTTATATAAACTCATCCCCGCGCGAACCATTTTTACCAAACTTCCCACGAAGATTCAATAATTCAATAAAAAATCAATGAGATCAATCCAGGACGAGGGCCAGGGAGCCTTCATTGAACGAGCAATAACCATCGGAAATGACTAATGACCGTCTATATTTCTGTCAGTTATCCTACTGTGTGTAGTTAAACACGTTGTGACATTATATTTCGCGTGATATGTTGCAACTCCCCCCTTCTTTTTTTAACATCACATATAACGCACCCCTTTTACAATTTGTCAGATCCCTTCAAATAGCTTTCAGGTTAAACAAAATCTTTCAAAACATAAAAATAATTGCCTCTGTATTTCCGTTGAATTAATTAAAGTTAGTTTTAAAAGTGATTAATTAAAGAAAAATTATCCCTTAACTTTTGTGTATGTACACAAATGTTTATTTCATTCCGCGTGTTTTGACACAGATGAATCCATGGATTAATAATCAGGAGTGGTAGTTAGAAAAAATGCACCCGCATCAACGTGAAAAGTAATGATAAAACTTTAAAGATAAACACACATAGCCTCCTTAGAGCCCAACCAAGTATCAAGCATTGGCCGGAAAACCATTGTGTTATATTGTGATATTGACGCCTTAGACCTCATGATAACTGGTGTGTCATATTCACATATTCAGTAACACTCTTATGGGTTGTAGTAGATGTCTAAGAATTCTTGTTGTTGTTCTTTTCAACTAACATTAAAATACTATTTTATTTCTGACTGTGTGGATAAAACTAAGAAATTGGGAAAATGCAATTCTGAATGTAACAATATTAATATTTAAATTAAAATATATCTATAAAGTATAAAAAAATAAACATAATGAACAAATTTAAAAAAATAAAAACAACATAATTATTTATTAAATAATAGTCAATAATAATTCTGAGTTCCAACACAGTTCAAAAAATGGCCATAACTCATCCATATCACTTTCCATATCCATTCACTTTATTCGTTAATAACCCTTGTGTTAAACGTAACAATAATAATAGTTTCAAACAATCAAAAATTGTACCTAGGTTTCCACTATAGAGTAATTACTAATTATTGTTTAAATATTTCAATAACCAAAGACATGAAGTAACAATAATACATGGGACCTCCTTCATTGGTCGCATGGTCTAAGGCACTGCTCTTGCAGTAGACTGGACTGACGATGACGGGGAGATTGAGGTTCGAATCTCGGTCCTTGTGTACTGAGGGTGGTTTTTCCAAAATGGTTTTCCACTTTCTCTTCACATAAATAATTGTACATTTCCTCTAAATATAACCTTCCTAGTTCCTAAAATCATTAGCATAATTATTAGTACATCAACAAATAACCCGAACGGGTAGTAAGACGCAGTGCTAAAAAAAATTAGAACATTATAATAAACGTATCAACTGAACCAATAATTTTTTTTATCCAGGCCAAGAAAGGTTGTGTTTTTTTTTTTATAAGAACTGAGCAAGTATTTTCCTTGGCACACGTACCCTTTCATTATGCCTTAAAGACAATTAAAGCTTGCTTACCCATGTAAATATATACAGATAAAAAAAAACTGTCCCTCACCACCTTCGACTAGAGTCTGTCTTACAAAACTTTATTCTTGTTTTGTTCTACCACTTACAAACTAAGTCAAGAACAACAAATATTCCCGTCACGTTAAGCGTTAGACGCCGAGGAAAAAATGGGCCAAGGAAATCCCTAGAAAATCCCCGATGCCTATATGAAACGGTTTTATGTCATATTTTGTACGGTTTGTAATACAAGATCTCCCGAGAGCGCATTAAAGAAGAGATTTTCCTTTCCTTCACCTCTTCGCAAGATGGAGACTTATAAACGATGTTACCGCATGGTTTTCAACTCCCCCCTCCCTCCCTCCATCCTCTTTTACAATCCATTGCACTAAGGAAGGAACATGTGTGTGTGTGTGTGTGTGTGTGTGTGTGTGTGTGTGTGTGTGTGTGAAAAGAGACACAAATATAGAGTATCTCACAGGCTTGTGGATCTTCGTCGGAGCCGTCCCCACAGTGGTCGTGTCCGTCACACA
>CABFOW010000849.1:120849-156781 GCA_902141385.1 Timema californicum | reverse complement strand
AACCCATGACCTATATCTATCTAACTCAGTAGAGATGAATTATATTAAGGTGTCGGACGAAATACCTATTAATATAATGTTCTCTCGCGTCATCCTTATCTGATGTGGGAGTTTCAAACCCTCCTCTAGTGGTGTGTAAGGGGGTGGTTGGGGACGCTAGGTCCTGCCAAAGCCGCGCAGGTCCCTCGGAGAACCCTATTTGAACCACTCCGCATCGGGCGGTGGGACCTAAACCAGGAGAGGACGCCGCTATAACTTCTCCCCATGTTTACCCGCGGAATTATTGATCTCCTCCAGCGACTTTTAACCCCCCCTGTATCCCCCTTTTCGACGTCCATGACGGGGGCTACTTATAGCTCGACATTATTACACCGCAGCTTGCTTGGAGGGAGTAAAGGGGGAAGAGGGGGAAGATGGACCTTTCCGTCCACCACCCTCCTCATGTACTGTACTGTAGACTTAATGTTTCGCAAGGATGTTTGAAATGGACATTCCCTGTATTGGTTTGTTATACAGTAGGGGAAGGGGTAAAAGGGGACAAAGGAAGGGGAGGGTAACTCTGGACGTGCAGCGTTTGTTTGAACACGCCCGGAGAGAACGAACTTTTCCCGGAAGACTCGACTGACCACTGGAGCTTGAAACAAAACGTATTTCAATCCCTTCCCACGCCCTACTCCTCTTTGCCTTCTTACTTATCGTTTTATCGATATTTGCGCGTTTGGTAACACAGTAGTAGAAGGGGAAGAATCTAGCCCTGTGGATAGTGCGGAGAACGTAAATTCGCTTTTGTTTGTCTAGGCATATCGGATTGAATAACAAACCAAGTGAACTGTAAAAGAAACAAAGAAGGAAAAAACACGCCTCATTGACCAAATGTTCTAAGGCATCACTCTCATGTTAGATTGACCGATTGATGACGGGGATATCGGGGCTCGAATCCCGGTTGGGTCTACTGAAGGTGTTTTTTCCTAAGTGGTTTCCCACTCTCATTCCAAGAAAATGCGGGTAAATTACCTCTGAAACGCTTCCTTCCTCTTCCCTACCTCATTAGTGTAATTATTATATTTGCGTATAACCACCTGAAAAGCTAGTAAGACGCGGTGATTAAAAAGGTTACTATCTGAAGGATCAACGTCTCTTAAGGAGAATGGCAATTATTCATAATTTTGAACAAAATATACTGTACATTTTCCAGTTCTTTAAATAGCAGCTTCGTAATGAGTTTGTATCTGAATTTGTATAGCTTTAAGACAGTTTGTGTGTTCAAATAAATTTATATTATAAAAACAAAAGATGTAGAAGAATTTCGTTTTCTATTAATATGTATATCTCAATATTCCCTATCGGAGGGCACGCAGACTAAATGTCATGTTTATCTAATATGATTTGCCGATGACGGAAAACCTTGGGCTCAAATCCTGAACTAGTTTATTGGGGGTATTTTTCCTAAGTGGTTTCCCAATCACTCCACACAAATTCGAGTACATTTTCTCTAAATCTTACCTACCCCAATAACGTTTGTTATTGCGTATAGCCCAGACGGATGATGACACACTTAGGAAAAAATATATTTCTTAACACAACGTTGGTAAATTAATGATTTTGTATTCAATGTGATTGTTTTCATTCCATAAAAAATGAGTTTTACCAAGAATCGTTACTATCGTATTTATATATTCATACTTATTTAGGGTGTCCAGAAGTCACGAACTCTGCCATGTCAGCAAATAAGTCCAGGAATTAAGGTGAAAAATATGGAACAACAATCCAATAAGCATACAATTTTAAATTGTATTATTATTATTACTATTATTAGCTGTTGTTTTGTCTCGCCAAAGGTCCATTCCTTTTGTCGGTAAACTTAGATCAATGCAACCCGTCTTCTTTCTTCTCCTTCAGCTCACAGAATTTTCTTATTTCCTTTAAGTCGCCCAATATTTGAATCCTCCTTCTTCCAAAGCTCCTCTTTCCCTCGACCTTTCCTTATATGACGTCGTGCAAAAGACAGTTCCTCCTAAAAATGTGTCCGATCCAGTTTGCTCTGAAACAAAGAATCGCATCCAAAATGCTTCTCTTCTCACCCACTCTTATTATTCTTTCTTTCCACCTGGATCTTCTCAAATCTTCTCCAGCACCACATTTCAAAGCTCTTCCAGTATAAAACCCCATGGTGTGAGCCCGCAAGAGAGCTATACTGACCGGGTAGCCGCCTTCGTTAACGATGATAGTGCCAACATTTTGTGGATAGAGGGTGTCATGTGGTCAGCACAAAGAGCACTGCAGTCGTTGATGTCAGTTTTATAAACAGGAGCTGCTACTTATTTATTCAAGTAACTCCTCATTTGGCCTCACGAGGATTAGTTTGACCCCATTCCAGACCCACTGATTCACAGATATATTTTGGAAGCACCAGGGATAGAGCCCGGGGCCTCTGCATTTGTGACCAATAACTCTTACCGCTAGAATACAGACCAAGTATAAGCTCTACAATTAATATTATGGACATAACTATAATATGTTAAAAGTTTGGTCAGCTTAGTATTTATTTTTATTTTAAGCTGAAAAAACGTCTAAGAATGATTCTTTTTGGCACCACGTCTTACTACCAGTTTGGGCTATGCACATATGTACTAATCACAATAATATGTTAGGCTAGAGAAAGATTGAGTTTAGAGGAAATGTAATCGCATTTGTATGGAAGGAGAGTGGTAAACTATTTAGAAAAAACTACCATAAGTACACCCAATCTCTCCATCATCGGCAATCCAATAATTTGCGAGAGTGATGCCTTGGAAACCATTTGACCACACCGAAGCCGGTAATAAATTAACCAAGCAGTTTGAAAACACCTATTTTAAATGTGTTTGTGACAGGCGAGTAAATATATTTGGTAATGCTAGCTTGAAACTAATTTGGGAAACTTAACCTTCTTCCTGAAAAATCTGGAGAAGTCAATCAATGTTCGAAACTATCATATTTGTAGGCCTATACACTATTTTACGGTCCTCATAAAAATAACAAGATTAGTAAACAAATATACTTGTAGCATTATGAAATTGTTCTTCTAGGTTAAATGGGGCCAAGATAAGGGACCCTTGTGATATTAGTACTACTTAATATTTGCGCTGTTGGCAGTCATGGAGCTGAGATTAAGAGTGCTCATGACACTTTGTGCTGTTGGCAGTAATGAATCCGATATTAAAAGACCTCATTAAACTAAATACTTGTGTTGTTGGCAGAAATTGATGATCCGAGCTAAGAGTGCTCATGGCACTAAATATTTCTATTGTTTTGTTTGTTTGTTTGTTAGGGTTTTTTATTTTTGTAACACTTAATTGGACATTTAACATGTATAAAACATTGAATATAACAGATACAAAACGACGATCACCAGCCCCCAAAGGGGCTCTCGAAAGTCAAACGATATAGGACTAACATAAAAACACCAAAAAAGAAAATATGTCGCCCTGGCGGGCTGATTAAAGGTTGGCCATAGTATTTATATTGTTTGCAGGAATGGAGCCAAGCTAAGAGTGCTCATGACACTAAATATTTATATTGTTTGCAGGAATGGAGCCAAGCTAAGAGTGCTCATGACACTAAATATTTATATTGTTTGCAGGAATGGAGCCAAGCTAAGAGTGCTCATGACACTAAATATTTATATTGTTTGCAGGAATGGAGCCAAGCTAAGAGTGCTCATGACACTAAATATTTATATTGTTTGCAGGAATGGAGCCAAGCTAAGAGTGCTCATGACACTAAATATTTATATTGTTTGCAGGAATGGAGCCAAGCTAAGAGTGCTCATGACACTAAATATTTATATTGTTTGCAGGAATGGAGCCAAGCTAAGAGTGCTCATGACACTAAATATTTATATTGTTTGCAGGAATGGAGCCAAGCTAAGAGTGCTCATGACACTAAATATTTATATTGTTTGCAGGAATGGAGCCAAGCTAAGAGTGCTCATGACACTAAATATTTATATTGTTTGCAGGAATGGAGCCAAGCTAAGAGTGCTCATGACACTAAATATTTATATTGTTTGCAGGAATGGAGCCAAGCTAAGAGTGCTCATGACACTAAATATTTATATTGTTTGCAGGAATGGAGCCAAGCTAAGAGTGCTCATGACACTAAATATTTGTATTGTTGGCAGGAATGTATTCGAGATTAAGAGTAATCATGATACCAAATATCTATATATGTTGTTGGCAGGAATGGAGCCGAGATTAAGAGCCCTCCTGCTGCTAGCGCTCCTGGTGACGAGAGTCTCAGCCGGCGAGCAGAGGTTCGCGATGGAACCACAGGACCAGACGGCCATCGTCGGCAGCCGGGTCACCCTCCCGTGCCGCGTCATCAACAAGACCGGTGTCCTGCAATGGACCAAAGACGACTTCGGGCTCGGCACCCATCGGAACTTGTCGGGCTTCGACCGCTACTCTATGATAGGGAGTGATGAGGAAGGTAGGAGGACCACACTTTGTTTGTCATTACATCTTTCCTGAACAAACGACCGGCCTTGACAACGCTAGTTTGTCACATGGGCGATGTTTTCGTACTTAAATTAATATACATATTTCAATAAAAAAAAGTTATAGCTATCATGAACTAACCATTGAAATGGCTACTACGAGGTATACAATGCGCATTCATACGATCATTGTTTTCAGACTTGCTTTGAAAGTAGCTGACATTACCAACAAACATAAAATTCCTTTCAGAAAATAGATAATGGATATTGTAAAACAATCCAGGAAATGTTTCAAGCAATTAATTTATTTATAAAACGCATTCAATTTAAAAACTATTCCTTCAAATGTTTTTTGAACATAAATCAATTATACAGTATTTTGTTTTATTTTAGCTTGAAAGTCAGGGAAATCATTGTTCATCTATCTCATCTGCTCATTCGTCTATTATTAATGCATCACTGAAAACTATGATCTGCATTGCTACCAAATTAAATACAAAGTTCCATTATATCTACTTGTTTTGCCAATAGTCACCCTGATAACTGGTCGTTCACAATGTAATAGTTGACTTGTACTGCATTTAGTACGGAAACATTGTTCGTGTGTATGGAGAGTTGGGGTAACCTCATTCGGATAAATTATAAATTTGGATTATTACCAGTTGTCATAGGTCCACCCAATAACTCCAGATATATTTTGTGTGGTTTTTTTGTTGCTTTTTTATTGTAATCGCACATTAATAGGGGATAAGTCTATGTTAATAACTTTTGAAATGTTTTTTTTTTATTAGAAAATTGTTTATGGATTAGAACTTTGTGTGTTTTGATAAATTAAATATAATGAACGCCATATTGTTAATTTGGGTACGTTTGACAGGCTATATTCCATTACATGTGACCTAAAATGTAACTTTTTGCTTTTGCAAACTCAAGTTGGATATTAATTTTAAATTTTTCTCCGTTAATTTTCGTTACGCATCGATATAGGCATAAATTAATATTAAATAGCAAATTTGAAATTAATCGGATCAAACGTTTAGATTCTGCATAAAAATACACAGGTTAACACAGGTGGTGTGCAAATTAAGATACTTATTTTCATAATTTCAGTTATCTGGAGAAAGTGTACGATTGGGTGAATAAGGAGTGTGTTATGGAATGCTCTAAAAGATTATGGTGTAGATGCATGGTTAGTAAATACCATTGTGACGGCGTATGATGGAAGTAAAGTGTGCGTTAGGGTGGATGGAGCGAATGGCTTAGCATTGAACAGTGTGTTAGACAAGGTAGTGTAATTTCCCCATGTTTTTCTTAATGTTTTTATGGATAAATGTATGAGGGATACTTGTGAGGTTGGTTGGTGTACAAATGGACAATTTTAGTGTGAGAGTGGTGTTATGTAGATGATGCCGTATTAATGGCTGAGAGTGAAAGTGACTTGCAGAATGCATTAAATCGTTTTAATATGGCGAAATACATTATTATTAGCATCGCGTCTTACTACCCGTTCGGGTTATACACACTTACGCTAATGTGTAATGGTAGGCTGATTGTGAGATGAAATGGAGGACCTACAGTTAACGTGGAATCCGAACCATGGTGGAGGCCTGGCATCACCCACATTTACAAGATGCCTTGTCAGAGGTGAAAGAAGGGTTTGGTAATCAGATAAATCTGTGCCGGGACCGAGGATTGAACCCCGGCCGCCAGCATAGAAGTCTGACACCTTACCCTTAGACCACCAGGTCACCTACGGCGAAAGACAGAATGGATCTTCGTGCAAATGTCTCCAAAAATAATATGATAGTTTTTGCTAAGGATGGATCTGGAAATGATTGTCTGTTTAGAATGACTGGAGAACTGTTTAATAAGTGAATGATTTTGTGTATCTTGGGCGAATGTTTTGTAAAAGGGAAGGATAGATGGTGGAATATAAATATGGGCGAACGCATCTCGGAGAGTATTTGGATTTATGTGAACTATTGCAAAGAATGAAGTAGTATATAAAAGTTTGTTAATGCTAACATTGTTTTATGGATGTGAAGCGTGGGTTTGTCAGGAGAAACACAAGAGCAAGGTTAATGTGGTTGGAATGAGATTGCTAAGAAATATTTGTGGAAACTCGCATGGACACAGCCAGTAATGGATACGTGCTGAAGGAATGCGGTTTGAAAGAGAATCAAATCAGTCAATGGGAAAGAAGTATCTTAAGTTGGTTTGTGCATGTTGAGAGGATGAGTGGGGTTCGAATGACAAAGCAAATATATGAAGGTAGAATGTGTGGATCAAAAGGAAGGGGTGTGCCATGTTTATGATGCGTATACATTTGTGAGCCGAACTGTTCGCGAGCCGCTCGTCAACCTTTCGTTGAAATTATTTTCACAACTAACTTCCAGCGATCCATGGGAAAGGAAGGAACCAGCCGCGAACCACCAGCAGTCATTTGTCACCGGTGCGTGTACTTGCAATCATGTCTTCGCGCGAGGAAAATTACGCTGTTTTTATTATGAGTGGTGCTGCTTTAGTGATGGCTATTTTGTGCAAGAAGAGGAAACGTTGGTGGCTCACTGACCAGTATAAAAAACACACTGGTATGGAGCTTATGATGGACTTGAAGTCACAAGAAATAAGTGGCCAATATAATAATTTCACTAGACTGTCGCCTTCTGATTTTAAGAATCTGCTTCAGAAGACTGGATCCCAAATTCCCAAACAGAAAACATAGTTCCGTACTCCAATCTTCACTCAAGACAGGTAAGTAGCTACACTTTTTGGGCTAATATACACTGTTGATCAAGTTTACAAATTTAATTTCTTTATCTATATTACGAACTTTATTTTAAATCTTTTTTGAAATGGTCCTTATATTTATGATCCCAGAGTAAAAATTTGGTTTTATAAATATCAATCAGTTTAAATAAAAAAATTATCTGGCCACTCCATAACTAAATAAAAAACGGTGTAACAAAATCAATAGGCACAAAATTAGACGATGGGGGCTGGAGATTCGCGAGCAGAAAGAAACCAACGAACTACACACGATGCCGTCCCAATTTGAACTGAGAACGCCTTAGTGTTCGTCAGAAAACCCGACAGGAGGCGGATCACCACGAGCGGTTCACAAGCAGTTCGTTCGGCGCTCCAAACCCCGTCCCAATGATGAAAACTTGCAGCTCGCGAACGGTTCGGCTCGCAGATGTTTACGCACCTTTTTGACGTGTTTAAATGTTGTAGTTGAGTGAGTGAAAAAGAGAAACGTTAACAGTTTCAAGAATAAAGGAGCATAATGTGAAGCAAAGCGAATACATAAGGATAAAAAATATGGAGAAAGTTGATTCAAGATGTATCAAAAAGCAATAAAAGATTAAATATATTTTATGACTGTTTGACTTTACAACCCAATTTATTCGGCTATTCCATGTTGAAATGTTGACAACCAGTTGGTTAAATTCGGGTTAATAGACTCAACATTACTATTGCAATCCTCCTGCCCCGCCTAGCAATTAGTTTCGTGAAACTTGGGTTAAGGGGTGTGGGCTTGGCTACATTCTAGTGCGGGCCGCAAGCCGTTAATCTTAGGGCAACTATGCAGCAGCAATTAATACTGTTACCTGGTCCAGAGGTGTAAAAGGGGGAAGGGGGGTTTGCGCTTTAAATGAACAAGTGCCACACATTACGGACTAATCTGCCAACGGTGTAATCCCGCTTGGGTTTTAACTGCTGGCGTTGATTGCTTGGCATCTAGACGCAGGTGGAAGAATAGATAGGGTATTGTGATTTCCATAGAGATGAATCTCTACGAGCACTTTATATCTTAGTTGCTGTCTGTAGACTGAATCGAATGGTTTCGGAGGTTGTAAAACTGTTAGGTGTACGAGGGCTAACTAACTTCACAACACAGCTCGCATGAAAAAAAAAATCAAAATAGTTAATTAAGGTGCCAAGACCTTCATTTGTGTCACGTCCCCTAGTCAAAATAAATTAGCTTCCAAGCTTTGTACTTGGTGAGTTGTTAGCGTCTCGTATAGAAGATAAACGAGATAAATATTATTTTTCTTTTAACCTTAATAAATTAAAATTAAAGCTTAGAACCGTCGAATCTACTTTATTTGTTTTGTATATAGTAAGAAAATGGTATGAAGGACAGTTTATAAAATATAAACTTTTTTTTTCTGTCAACATTGAGAATATCTTACTGTATTGTTAGTAAAGCTTGATTCCTACCTTTACTGAGAATTGAGATCCTGAGTGTCGTAGCAATTCACACGCTATCAGAAATGTATTTTGACCCATGATCCCTTGCGACGCAAACTAGAAACATCTGATTAGAGATATATTTTATTTTCTAATGGATAAACTAATTTGTTGTCGTCTAGCTACCCGAGTTTCTAGCTGCAAATCCAGAGGTCCCGGGTTTGATCCCCAGCACCTCCAGAGTTTCTGTGAAGCCTCGTGAGGACAAATGAGGAGTTAATGGTTCGTCGTGCTGACCATATGACACCCTATGTCCACAGGATTTGGTACTATCTCCGCCGAAAGACGGAGGCTGATCGGTCGGTATGACTCGATTGCGGGTGACAACATAACAGAGATTAAGATCACGATTGATGTTTTCAAATTACTGTAAATTACTATCGTAAAATAAATCAAAAGAGAACAAGAATGGCACACGCGATTTCCATTTACTGAGTTATCTCAAATCATTTCACAACTGTTGATGTAGTTGTCTGCTTGTATATAGTTTTGTAGGCGCATGCGCATTGATTGGGTCTTTTGGTCTTGAAATTTGATTTGATCTTGATTTTGATGTTTTCGCGTGGAAAAAGGAAAGCTGAAGTTATTTCAGGTCGTGTCGAGCTTACGACACCGGTAAGACTAGAATCGTGTTATTGGTTCATAGTTCATCACGTGATCACGTTTCTGCCCTGCTCTTGTTTTACGGCGAGCGTGTGATTCAACAGTAACTTATTTATAGGTATATATACTTTTGTCAAACAATTACACCTGAAGATAGTTTTGTAGGCGCATGCGCATTGATTGAGTCTTTTGGTCTTGAAATTTGATTTGATCTTGATTTTGATGTTTTCGCGTGGAAAAAGGAAAGCTGAAGTTATTTCAGGTCATGTCGAGCTTACGACACCGGTAAGACTAGAATCGTGTTATTGGTTTATAGTTCATCACGTGATCACGTTTCTGCCCTGCTCTTGTTTTACGGCGAGCGTGTGATTCAACAGTAGCTTATTTATAGGTATATATACTTTTGTCAAACAATTACACCTGAAGATCACACGACTTTACGTATGAATATATATGACAATAATCTAATAACTTGATAATTGTTAGATATGGTTATTTCTACCGTGCTCGTACTTTTAGATATATACGTAACTTAGAATTTGTTTTATTATTGTATCGTTGCGGTTTGAAATGTTGGGGAAATAGCTAATTATTGCTCTTAAACTAACATTGTTGGAGGCCTTTCACGATACTTTCATTGTTATGCAAACCATTTCAATAGGGCTAGTGAGTTTCGAGGCCTTAGTAGTTTTATAAAGTGTTTACAACAATGTAAATATTATTTTATATCCACAACAATGGCAATTAATTTTTCGAGAGATACTTGAATGTTTTTATTTTATTTTCACCGCATCTCTCCACCCGTTCGGGCTATACGGAATATATGAATTGCACCAATGTGGTGGGGAATGAAAAAGGTTGAATTTAGAATAAATTTAATCGCATTTACGTGGAGGCAATTTATTAAATAATCTAGTAAAATACACCTTCAGTACACCCAGCCTTGATTCGAACCTCAGCACGCCCGTCACCTACAAACCTGACTAAATAGTATTGACATTTAGACCGCGTCTTTCACCAGCGCAGTTGGTTAATATACTATTTTGTAATTAAAACTATCCTTACTATCTAGCGTTTGCGTGGGAAAAAATCTTCAATATAAATAAATATATTTAGGTGAGAAAACAAGATATTACTATTATTTGTATTATATAGAAATTCTCGGTACGGACAAAGCTACCATCCATCAATTTCATTCATATAGAAGTTGTTGGAATGGGCTAACCGTATAAATCTATCAAGGGATATGTGTTTTTTATTTGTCGTCAATAATACAAACTTTTGTTTTATTGAACGTCTGTGTTGTCGTTGTTTTTGTAAAAAAAAAAAACGTGTTTCAACAAGTTCGAAACAAATAGGATATGAAATGTACAATTTCTCTCGCTTATTTGTCACACCGCCTTTTTTACCTTTGTTAGAAGCTTCACAAATTGTTTGAATGTTTGTCTTTTAGCACAGAAAACGATGGATGTGATTGATTGGTCGATGTCACACACACACACAAACTCTTTGTTTTGTATTTTTTTGGATGAAATCTGAAAAGTAGCTTATTGTTTAAAAGTACAATATGGATTGGATCATAAAAGAAAAGAAAAAAAAGGAAAATATTTTGTCTTTGTTATTTTATAATGATTTGTTTTTTTACTATGATTAATCTCTATGTTTCACTTTAAAAGCTTTCAAAACCGTTTACTAATGACTGTAATAGTCTCAGAAGAAGATTTTGTATTGGTCTTTTTTTTTTGTTAAAAAAATTAAAAAACTAATTGTTGTTTTAAATTGAAAAAAATCTTTGTAAAATTGGAGTGATTGGAAAAGCAACGGCTTTGTATGACGTACACTTTGTTTACGCTGAAAGGTATAAAGGTAGCACCCTATGTTACAGCGTATATGTTAGGGGCATAGTGGAATCTGTCAAGGTAAGATTGTAAGATGGTGTATACATTTTTGTTCCAATGAAATGAGGAAACTTTTATACTTTTCAGATGCATTGTGGTTCTTGAGGAAGCTCCATCGGAGTGTTTAATTTCTATTGTTTGGGTTTTAAATACATGTTAACATAGAGTTGATAATTAGCAGGTCGTTAGAACTAGTTCCTTTTCTGATGAACTTGCATTGAAGGCGTTCTGATTTGAAAAAAATTAGATTAATTTTTTGATTAAGTTCGTTTCGCTCATGAATTTGAAAGCTGGCGTATTACTTGAATGGGTAGTAAGACGCGATGCTATAAATAACTTAAAAAATATGTTTCTAAGTTAGTTAAAAGTTATTTTTTATGCTTATGTTTTGAAAATCATTAGGTAGCAACTTTTATTCCAAATTTTACGGTTCTTATTTACTACTCTTATTTCTAAACTACAATATTACAAAGAATTAGTACTTATTAATACGTCTATTAACAGGCGGAAATTCAGTGTGGAGAGCGGGGGCAAAGGGTCTGTTGACCCCCTTGTGAAAGTTAGAAAATTCATAAAAAATTAAAAAATAACGTTCAAATTTTAGAAAGAAAATATAACACAGATAAATAATTCATTTTTAAAAGAAATCTTTTTACGAACAGACACCTCCTAAGCCGGGTCCCCAATTGCATTATTCGTTAACGTTTATTCAATGCCCGATATAACTCACACACGTGTAAAAAAAAAATGTTTGTTTTCATGTACGAATTTTTTGTTCCAATGAAATGAGGAAACTTTTATACTTTTCAGATGCATTGTGGTTCTTGAGGAAGCTCCATCGGAGTGTTTAATCCCCAATTGCGTCATTCGTTAACGTTTATTCAATGCCCGATATAACTCACACACGTGTAGAAAAAATGTTTGTTTTCATGTACGAGTGAAAATAATTTGCCCCTCCCTGAAATAAATCCCCCCTAGATATATTTCAAATCTTCTGATATTATCAAATATGAAGCTGAAATATGGCCTTAAATAAAACTTCAAATGACTTCTAGATGCATTCTATTGTCAAAAATTTGCCGGAGAGGACCACTTCAAATAACTCTAGATTAAAGTCATCTAACTGACAGAAAATGTCAGGGTTCATGTACGAATGAAAATAATTTGCCCCTCCCCGAAATAAATCCCCCCTAGATATATTTCAAATCCTCTGATATTATCAAATATGAAGCTGAAATATGGCCTTAAATAAAACTTCAATTGACTTCTAGATGCATTCTATTGTCAAAAATTTGCCGGAGAGGACCGCTTCAAATAACTCTAGATTAAAGTCATCTAACTGACAGAAAATGTCAGGGGAGTAAATCTTTAAATAGCTTCTAAATTCATCCAAATTTCAAAAAATGTCTAGGGGAGGACAATTCCAAATAGATCCTAGATGCATGTCATTTTGAAGAATTTTCAGGTGAAGACCACCCCAAATAGTTCAGTTTATTAAATAGTTCAACATTAAAAAATTAAAAATTAAGGTGAGGATCACTATAAATAGCTTTGAGGGGCATCCAAATTTTAAAAATTTCTCGCCCAGGAACACTTTAAATTGCTTATTAAATTATTATTTTTTAAAACAAGGTAAACAATCCTCATAGCTTCTAGAGTGAACAATTTTTTTAGATGGTTAAAGGAGGGCCTCTAAAAATAGTTTATAAAAACTATCTGATTTTAAAAAATTGGGGAGGATGACCATGGTTTAAAATATACATAAGATCAAATATGAATGAGAAATTATTAATGTCTTTAAACAAAATCTAACATTGTAAGTAACTATGTTATTTATAATTATGACCCCCCTATAAAATTGATCTGGATCCGCATCTGTCTATTAAATACACATGTCTTGAGTTCGTCGCACAAATCCATTACAATGTGAAAACACGTACTCTAGTGTTGACACTCTCAGCCCCTTTGCTCGACTGTGTCTATTGTCACACCTGTCCGGTTTAGCCCTACACTTCTGCCCGTTGGGGTGTCCCTCACCCCCTTGCTATGAGGGGTGGCCCAAGCCTGGTGACTGTTCAGGGCTGGCTCGAGCCTGGTCTTGCTCGCTACACAACCAACTATAACGGTATGGTTCCGAGAAATACCTTAAATAAACAGGTGACAACAAGCGTGTGTATAAACACTATTGCCGAACTTCGACTGTGTCTATTGTCACACCTGTCCGGTTTAGCCCTACACTCTGCCAGTTGGGGTGTCCCTCACCCCCTTGCTATGAGGGGTGGCCCAAGCCTGGTGAATGTTCAGGGCTGGCTCGAGCATGGTCTTGCTCGCTACACAACCAACTATAACGGTATGGTTCCGAGAAATACCTTAAATAAACAGGTGACAACAAGCTTGTGTATAAACACTATTGCCGAACCATATATTGTATCCTTACATATTTTCATTTATTAGTATTCTATTTTGATAGTAATTGTTTTATATATTTATTACAATTACTATAAATTTATAATGTTTATCATCACGTATTTGGTAGTAAATATATTTAGTATTAAATGTTTTTTTTTAAATAAATGTGAGACTTATTGGAACACACGCACATAAAATACTGTGTACCTTTTTTTCACTATTTTTTTCTAGTAAATGGATATAAATAATGAAATCAAAAAATAAACTAAGGAATATAACCAATCATTTTTTTAGTTGAACTTGAACTAGTAAAGTTAAATTTATTCAAGAAAAAACCTGGACTTTATTTAGTTTATTTTGAAGTTAGAATTATTTCTTCATTTGTATGAAATTTCCTAGAGATGTATTAGCATCATAAATACAAACACTTATAACTAATCAAGAAACAAAACAAAAATACACGAGAGGTTAACAAAAATTAAAAAGTATGTTTTCGTGATAGTGAAATAGAAATACTAAATGAACAATGAAATGTGTAGTTTTAAAAGACAAAAGCCCAAAACTTGTTATGATATTTAAGTTTGAGAAACTCTGACTAAGGTTTTTGTCCATTTATAGCACTTCTTTTATGAAACAATAATTTGTATACTTTTGTGTCCCGCAAAATATATTATCTTTTCTACTATCTAGCGTAAAGGTATTTTTTTAACCTGCACTTTCTGAACACACAGATTTTATAAACACACTAATTACAAACTAGCTTAATACCTTGTTATTATGAGTTAAGGGATCTGGGTTCCATTCCCACCGTTCCAAAAGTTTATAATTTGTGAATCGTCTCTGTTGGAATAGGTTATTATGCTAATTTGAAACCAGTGTTTTTATAAAATCAGTGTGTTTAGAAAATGCACGTTAAATACCTCTGAAATAAATAGTAAAAATACATTTTACGAGGTAAATACAAATTGTATTTTCAGAAAAGCACGGCTATAAATGGAGAAAAACTTAATCCAGGATCTATCACATTTAAATATTAGGAAGAAAAAATATGGTCTTTCGTCTTGCAACACTCCCCATTCCATTGTTTAATTTAGTGTTTCTCCTCATTATAATTATATATAAGATACCGGCTGAGTTGAGGTGTCAAAATATCTACTAAAATGATTATTTTCTCGATAATTCGTCTTTATTACAGACTTTTAAAGTCTCTCAGCTCAGTAATGTTATGAAAATGAATGCTTTCATCCTGTGTGAACCATTGCTCTCCTTCCCAGTCATGTCTCTATCACTTGGACCAAACTAGAGGGCGAAGTAGTGTAATATGACACACTGTAAGATGTCAGAGTAGTTGATTAGCGGGGGGTTATAAGGAACAGTCTGTTCACCGCCCGGCTCGAACCACGGAGCAAGGGGCTGAGGAGCAATTGCTCACTAATCACGAGCTTGTCATCTTGGTGGGATACTAATGTCAGAACGATGCGTCGTAGCAGTTATTATTATCACTGCGTCTTACTACTCGTCTGGATAATCAGCATTTCATTACGTTATTGGGATAGGGGTGAAGTAGAGTTTTTAGAGTAAATGTACCTGCATCTGTTGTGAGGGAGATACTTTATTAATAGAAAACCACCCTCTATACACCAACAGGGTTTCAAACCCTGACCTTCACGTCAACGTCAAACCAAACTAGATGAGCTTGATATGTATTTTGCGTGCCTAAAATGTGTTCTTAAGTATGTTTGTAAGCTATATATTAATTTGTTTTTCCCTCTGCCTTTTACTATCCATCCATGCTGTACGCATTTCACTATCCTATAGGATTAGGGATTATTAATGTAGGCTTTACAATAAATGTATCCTAATTTACGTGGAGTAAGAGTGAAGAGTATTATTTATGGAGGGAAAAAAACCTCAGTATGTTCCGTAAGAATTCTAACCTCGATTTTGCAACAAGTTACAAGTAACAATTCAATAAAATGGCATAATACTCACCTTTCGGCCTGATTGGACTCCAGCTTCTTCACGCCTGGTCGTGATCTCCTCCCTTCTAACACATTATCTGACTGAAAGGAGGTGTGAACCAACTGTCTGCAAGCGAAACCTGCTACACCCAAGAAAAACAAGTGAAGGCGACTCCACGTACTTGGTTATTAATTCTTTCGCCTGGACTGTTCTAGTGCATTCTAATATTTCACAGAATGCTCACATTTATTTCCACGCGTTTCTTCTCCTCTTCCCTTCCACTCCCTCCCACCTTTTTTCCTCCCCTACTCTCTGTGGACATGTGATCTTGTGTGGTCGCTATATATGGTGGGGTTTTGTTTGTATCGGTACGTATTGTAACATCTGGCTTAGCACAAGTCGAGTGAAGCTATTTATGCTAGGGCTTAGCTTCCATTTTTTTCAAAATTATCTTTCGGCTAATTTATGTAATCCATTCAAAATTATTAATTTGGGTTTATATATTTAAATCTCTGAAATAGGATGGGAGTGTTTTCCTTTGTTAGTGGGCTAATGTGTAGCCAAGTATCTATTAGTATTTTGTCTATTGGGGAAATTTGATTTTTTTCCCAATCTTAAAGTGATGTCTGTTTTGCCACTAGTTGGCGTCATTTACAGAATAATTAATGTTTGGTAGAATCAAATGTAATTACTTTAAATTACTTTTTTTTTAAGATGAGACAGCACTTATATATTTAGTATAGTGCTTTTCAAATTTAATTGCTTTAATTACACTTTGCTGTTATGAGGAGGCAAAGCCCTTATATATTTAGGACTGTGCTTTTCAAATTTTATTACATTTAGCTGATATGAGGGCAGTAAATTTTAGTATTGTGCTTTACAGATTTAATTGCTTTAAATTACATTTTGTTGTTATGAGGAGGCAGAGCACTTAAATATATATTAGTATGCTTTATAAATTTAGTTTCTCTAAATTACAGTTTGTTGTTATGAAGACAATAAAGTTTAGTATTGTACTATGTGACTTTAGTTGTTGCGCTAGACTATATTATGATGTTGCGAGATATCACCAAAGAAATACCATTATGTCTCGTGATTTCCATTAAATTATAGTGCGCATTATTACGCAAGAGGGTAGGGCTCTTAATAATTGATTATTTTTAATAATCTCAAGAACTTCAATTATTTTATAGTGCGTATTGTCGACACAAGTTGGCGGAGTTGTTAAAGTTTGATATTTTATTGCATTATCCTTGAGACCATTTGAAAGTACTGTACATATGGTTGTCACCGTATGGCAGGACATTTATAACTTGACTTACTTCGAGTCTTAACTTTTGAGAAGAACCTTTGTTGTTTACGTTTTTGAATGAAATTTATTATTATATCTCTTGAAAGCTACAAGGTGGTGGGTCTCTAACCTCTATGCACTTATTTTTATTTTGAAATATATATATATATAGATTCATTGTTTCTTCAATAAAACTATTGTTCTCTTGTGACTCCTTGACTATTATTTCTCAAAAAGGGGGGGGGGGAGGTTACAATCTCTCAGACTAGACGAGATTGACGATTAGTCCACGTGCCCACTGATCTGGGCTACGAAATAAATAATACATTTTACGTCTGCCGAAGCTATGTTTATTATACGGTCTTTTTCCAACACTAAGAAGTTATGTATGACACTTTATCTTCCAGGGAAACCTGTTTCAATACCTATTAACTATTTATGGGTTCGTCCTTTTATCCAAATAATACAATTCTGAGTGATAGACGCATGTGTGGTATTGAGTGGACATTCTTCGTTAGGTTAAGTTGATTTGTGAATCGTTTGTGAAGTCAAACTCCATGTTTAGAAACTGCACAATAAATATTATGGTATCAATATTTTTTGTCTGTAGTAATGGGGCTTTTGGTTTCTTTGGTGCCTCGGTGCACAAACTGGATGACGAAGTTTGTAACTATCCATATTACAGAAAGACGAAAACAATGGACACTAAATAGATTTAAATTATGCTGGGTGATTAAATGGGATTTGGAACCGAAAACCAAATTAATAAAATCGGCAAAATATTTAAACATGTACAGAACAACCTATCAGATATTATTAAAACCTTTATTTTTATTCTTAATGAGTATATCAGGATTCTCGAATTTGCAGCTAAGTGAGACACGCAACTTTAGTTTTTTCATCACCCCTTCTTTACCCATTACAGTTCTATATTTAACACGTTCGTATTTTAAATACATCTCACTGTCTACTATTCGATAATAGCTTCCTCAACACTCTTATTGGTAACTTTATGACTACAGATCGACCGAGTAGAGAAGTCTTTATGACAAAAATAATTTTCCTTTTAGCTTAAACTAAACTGAAAGGATTATGGACATGAGTTGTAACAATCCTAGCATAAAGTAGATTACCCAAATCCACATCAGGTAAAAGTCTATGAATTTACTAGATTATTTAAAAGTCACTTAATTTCGTAACTCATGACAAATTAAATCAAAAATATAACCACACAAACTGTATGTGTTGTTTCTTTTTCTGTGTTTATAAAGGTCACGTTTGAGATTTAATTTGAAAATAATGCATTAGTTCAGTAGCTCGGTGGGCGTATATAACAAATGCTAAATGGACACACACTGATTCTACCCCTTGTGACGTCAGGACCCATCAGAACCAACCACCGATGCCGTAGCCTCCTGTCTTCGCTCGTCCGTGGCGCGGTTCTTTCAAAGAGCGACGCCGTGATGATGAGCCTAGGAGGAAGGGACGTCATGGAGGGAGGGGGGGAGGCGAGGGTTAACATCGTGTTCCTTGCCATCCTTAAGGAGCTCCCAAGACGCTCGAGGGTGGGATGTATGAAGGGTAGTTTTCTTACACCCAGGCCCACCCTCCCCACACACCCTCCAACCTTTATTTCAGGCCCATTATCATCTCCTTTACCATGCGGAGGTTTTCGCTTCATCGGGGTAAGGGGGAAATAGGGGGGTAATTTTCTTCGTGTAAACACAAGGAGAGGAGTAGACGGGTTGGAATCCCAGAGAAGGCTGTACGTTTTGAAAGGATGTGATGAAGAATTTTAATTAGCGACACTTCCTTGGGTTTTATTGATGGCGTTCGCCCTTGCGATGCCGTAGAGGGAGGAAATTAAAGGTTTTGTCCGGGTTAGGTGCTACACGAAGCGTTGACATTGAATTATCGTTGCTCTTTCACAACGTCAAAATTTACGATGTGTTTGATACCATTTAGCTCGACATTATTATTATAATTATAATTATACGTTTAATACTACATGGTTATCAACGACCAGGTATTCGCTTAGTGTAGGGAGGAAAAATCATATTGAAGGGGAGGTGGTAGACCCTTCAGAGGTGTGAGCTTTGGTCTTCCAAGATAGCTCGACTTCAAAGAGCCTGTCTCACAACCGATTACCCGGGAAATTAAATAAAGCTTATGCTTGAACCAGAAATTGCATCAAGTGCGTTTTTCTGAGTTCTTCACTTGATAACACCAAAATTGGGATCACTTTATTTTTTAACCACATCTTCTTATATGTTCAGGTTACACGAATATATGATAATTACTTTAATTGGGTAGAGATGATGAGAGAAGCATTTTAGAGGTAATCTAACTACATTTGAATGGAATGAGAGTGTTAAACTATTTTAGTAAAAAAAACTCTCGGTAGACCCAATTGATTGCCATGCTACTTACAAACACGTGCGAGTACATTTACTGATGGGGACAAAATTATATTTCATGAGGTGCGAAAGTAGGGGAAATTTCCACGAATTATGAGATAATTATTATGACTGTACCTACCAAATTTAAAACCCGCTACCGTTTCGAGAAACTGTACAAATAATAATAATAATGATAATAATAGTAAAATTAGGTTTACGGAAATAAAATATTCCATTTTTAGCACCTTACACAAGACATATTATTAAAGCATAGAAAAACTCAATGTTTCACAATTTCTGTTTTACTTTTTTTATTACAAAAATAAATTCTATGCTTGAATCTGCTCGGATTGTGTAATTTATGTATACTTTCAAATTAATATTTAATCTAAAAAAAAAGTTGAAGATAGGTAAGGCGACTGGCGTAACCTTAATTGATTTAAATTTTCCCGAGAGGACCTTTACATCCAGGCTAGCATCAAGTCTTGCCAACGTCTGGGAGGGAAAAAAATTGAGTTTGAAACATTCTGTGACTCCATTAATAACTTTGAAAACTGAATTTTAAAAAAGTTTACGAACTGAAAACGATAAGACCACATTAGTTAATAGCCTGTTGCAGTAACATATTATGTAAATTATTACAGTTTGTTTAAAGAGAATAATATCATATTTGCATTGTGAGTAAGTTTAGTTTTTATTTATTATTATTATTACTATTATTATTATTATTATTATTATTATTATTATTATTATTATTATTATTAGCAACCACTATACTAACCCGCTTTGGTGGCCACGTGGTCTAAGGCATCATTCTCGAAATAGACTGGACTGCCGATGACGGGGAGAGTCCTTAAAAGAATTATTTTAAGAGCGTAGTGTACAAAAGTAACCAAATACAGTTGTATATTATTCATATTAATTTTAGTTTCATATTTAATATTACTGCATGACTTAAAAACTGTCCTGATAAAATAACACACATTTAAAGTCAAATGGCAATAAAATATATTTTCCTTAGGATGTAATCTTTAAAATAAAGTTAGCTAAATTTGTAATCGCAGGCACCTGGGAAAAGAGGCCAGCCTGGTTTTCCAGTGACGTGGCGGGGAAGTTGGGGCTCAACTCACATCCTGTTGTACTGAAGTGTTGGTTTAGGCCTAATAAATGTTTTTTTTTTAAATTATTTTTCATGTGGTAGAATTTACGTTACATTCTACCTCCCTCATTCTTATCCACTTATTATAAGTACGTGAATAAGCTGGATGGGTAGTAATACGGGAGCACAAAAAATGGAGGAACCTAAAAAAAACTTATCAACCCTCACTATATTTATTTGACAGTTCTTACAACTTATACTATGTCTCAAAAGTGATATCATAAGACTACATTCCTTTGCGTATGAATACATGAAAGGTAAAAGTGAAGGATAAGTGAGAAGTGAGAGGCGTTGATTCGCAATCTAATAGGGTATGTCAGTGCTGACGGCCCAATCAAACGCCATTTCATTTCTTACTCACCCTTCACTTTTAACTCATCCCCGTTCTTGCATACGGCCTTTTAAATATCCCTAGTAAAAAAAACTCTGAACCCCTTTTCTACCAAAGACTATTTACAATCTCATTCTAAATATAAATAAATATATATATATATATATATATAATAAGGCCGACCTACGTCAGAATCACTATGGTGACGCGTTTTGTGACCGGCACTGTACATCAACGTACAAGCTTAGGAAGGCCTTCATTAGTGTCCCCTTCTTCGCGACATTCCCTTTACATTTTTAAGATTTAAAAAAAAATTAGACAGTTTTATATCTCAACCTTAAGATCTCAGGCCATCCATATTTATGACCAACTTCTTCCACCACGTCGCTTCGAATATTCACTTCGCAATAATAGTGAAAAAATGGGGGAGAACGAATTGTTTAAATTAGAATACGAAGTAAAAAAACCTCTTATTTATTTGACGTTATTTATCCACACCCTTGACATACTTAGCTTATTAACAAGGCATCTTATTTTGTTTCTCTACTCTTTTTTTTGTTTATAATATAATCTTTATCGTGAGCTACTCTTAAGTGGTTATGATTGAATAAAAGATACAAAAATTGTAATAAAAACGTAATTGCAGAAATGTATTTTTAAGATAATGATAACTATTTTCGTTGTGCACGTGGACTAATGGTCAGACTCATATTGTCTGATCCTCCAGTGAGGAAAGGTCAGGGGTCGAATCCCGACTGAGTGTGATGAGGATTTTTTTTTCACTGGATGTTTTTCCACTCTACTTTCATACAAATTCGAGAATATTCTTCTTAATTTTGACTTACTCATTGCTACCCCATCAACATAGCTAGCACTCATATCAAGGCTGGGTAAGTAATACACGTAGGAAAGTATAATCATGTACACCCCAACTAACAACAATTCGCACTTACGACGTTTTTCAAATACTACCATACCCCGAACTTGAGGTGCTTGCTTCGCAGATACAACGCCTTAACAACATGACGCTACCAATCGCGTTGTCCAATTATGTGTATTCTTACCCGTTTTGAAATATGAGGCCTTAAGTGTTTATTTTGGTTTAAATTGGTTCTTTACGACAGTTTGGTTCATAAATGACGATTTCAGAACAGTACATTCATCGAGAATTAGCAAAAAATTCATTGCTTCGAGTTATGACAGTGGTCTGGAACCTAACCTGTCGTGAGTATAGGGGTATACCTGTATATGTGATAAACCCCAATAGTGAAACTGCCCATTTCAGGAAGTGGGCAATTTTTGCTCATTCCATGAACTGGCTTCTTCGATATACTATTTCACAAAATGGTTTTAAAAAATCGCATTAACTGTTTCCCATTTCATGAACTGAAACTCATTATACTATCAACTACAAGGTTAACTGTACCTAACCTTCCATTCTAAAACGATTAAAAGTTAAACTAACTTAAAGACTCTCTTCTTCACTTGCCCATTTCACAGACCAACGAAAACTAATCCAGTTAATCAATTGGGTAATGATTGGATTTGCCCAGTTGAATTGGACTATTTTTTGCTCAGCTATGCTCAGGAAGAGAGGTCAGTTCACAGAATGGGCAGAAATTTGCCCATTTCATGAACTGCGCAAATTCACGAATGGAGCTATGTATATACACATACACACACAGTTCAAAAAATATACAACCGAAATAAAGAAGCTCGTTTTTAAAAAGTTATACAATGTCATCATCAATATTATTACATTTAAGAATCGAACTCTCTAGTGTATTCGAGTATTCTGGTTTTGAATAACTTTTTATCAAATATAACAAGTTATTGTAACATAGCCAACAATGGCAATAATTCACTTAATACTTTAAATAGTTTCCACAGATCATGAAAGTCTTGAAGGTTTTTTTTTTTCATGGCTGTCATTATTAACGTTTGTTGCTCTCGTCCATTATGAGTGAGTATGGTATATTGTAGTTTCAACTTACCATAATGTACACTCCCTGAAATGTTCACACTATGGTACAATTTATAAAAGAGAACCATACTGTAATTGACCAAGGTAGGACAGACCTTTCCAGGTTTACATTCTTTGGCTATGTATGATCTTAATAAATGAAAAAATAATAGATATCTGCCTTGTTGGCATTCCTAAAGATTATCTCATTTTGAAAGTGTATGTAATCTGAGTATTCATCATTCTTTTTAATTGATTCATAAAATTGTTTTTAATTCGAATTTTGACAGACCTCTTTATTTAATTTTCATCTGTAAAAATTGGCCCCATCTGTCGAAAATCCAAAGGCATTCAAATCTTTAGAATAGGTCTAGTAACGTTTCGAGCAGTAAAAAATATTCTCTTTCCAGCGGATCGACTATAGGTAGACATGTAAAAATATATAGCACAGATGTAGACATTAAAAAAAATCAAACTAAACAAAGTCGGGTAAAATACACAGGTTGCTTGGGTTAGGAAATAAAAAATGCAAATGTTTAACATCGATATAAAATGTATTGCCGGGAAAACCTTTCAAGATAAATATGATAGGGGTAGAACTTGTTTTTTTAACAGAGAAATTTTGTAAGCAAACTAATACTTGAACATGTAGAACTACATTTTTTTTTTCCAATTTCAAGTAAAAATACAAACAAATACACTGACATCAGTTTTCCTAAAAAAAAATATACGTGTACATTTAATTTTGTATTCAAACATGTATGTGGTAGCCACCAGTAACGTAGATAGATATTTTGTATCTGGTAGCAAACTGCTTCTGGTTCATTTCCCTGTGAAATCCCATTTTATATCTATGTTTTATGTATTGAAACCTTTTGAACGTGTGTTAATATTAGATCGTTAATGTGTATGTCACCTGTGGAAAGCCGTACAGTATTTAGAATCGAAGGGAGAAGCTCGAATGTGAATCTGTCTTTTTAAATGTATACATTTGACACTAAGGTTTTAACGACTTACTTGACGAAAAGGGTAGTTTTTAAAGGACGTTCGTCCCCTTTAGCATGAAGAGAGTATTAGAAAAACACAATGATGAGTCGTAAGTGTAAAATTACCTTCAGCGCATTGGGCTGAGATTCGAACCACGACCTCCCCATTACCAATAATCCTGTCTATTGCTAGCCTGATGACTTAGACCACGTGGTGCAGGTAGGCTTATATTTAATATTCTATAATCAATATGGTCCGAGGGGTTAAATGTCTTTAAAATAAAATAAAAAATTGTTTGAAAAGCCAAATTAACAAAAGTTATCGCACTCAAATTATTTTTTTAAGCTTATCTAAAATGTTAAAAATAGTTTTCTCATCGTTTTTTAATATCTCTCTTTCATCCCCTTAATTTTTTTATTTTCCTAATTATATATTTGTGATCAGAAAGTTGACGTAGAGTACGCATTCATCGAATCGTTTCTATTTTAATAAAGAGGGCGTTCGTGACCTATATTCAAAAGTATTGTCAATCTAGTCTTACTTTTAAAAGAGCTTAATGAGCAAATTTAGTCAGTAGATTAAACATTTCAGGGAGAACTTTTAGCAAAGTTTCCCTACGTAAGCTCAAAGGCATAAAATATGTAAGCTCATAAATATATAAACCTTTTTTTATTGGTCATTATATTTGGAAAATCTAATTTGTTTTAGAACACACACAAATGTATTTAAATTTAAAATGGTACATTTCATGAGTCATTCCAAATAGGACCCAACCAATATTAAAAAAGTTACTTTTATCCCTATTTCGGTCTGTCACTAATTGAACGATAAGTTAGCAAAAAAACTATTGCTCACAATTTTCTTTTTTTACTTGAAACTTGTTCGCAAGTTAATTTAGTAACGTTGGCTTGCTGTTTTCCTTTTCTCTTCAAAACTATACAATTGCATCTGGCTGCATTATAGATGATTCTATTAAAAGTCTTATTCTGTATAGTTTAAATGCTACGGTATAAAATAAAGGCAACATACGATATTGCGTCACTTAAACTATCTACTAAATAAATAAACAAAAAGTAAATCCCTTAAAATAAGTTGAACAAACATTGCCAGGCTAGTTATAGCTTTAAACTTTGTGCAGAAACTACAAGGTAGTTTTTTTTATAGATCTAACTTAACTCTTAAATCTTTTTGTAAACCTTTTTGTATAAATGAACGACGTAAAGATTTTGTATAATTCAATTAAAAGGTGTGCACTTCAACCAACTTTACAGTAGTTTATTATTTGTACCATGTCTGTTACGTTACAATGCAAATATATGGACGATATTATGACACGATTCCCGACGTCATAAGAAAAATTGTTGTGGGCTCTAAAAATGGGTATTGAGCTCCACATTTGCACAAAAAACGCAAAAATGTCTGAACTTTCACTTGGCTTTATTCCAAGCCCTACTCTTTTTATCATTATTATTATTTAGCACCACGTATTACTACCGGTTCGGGTTATGCACTTTAAGTACTAATTACGCTAATGGATTAGGAATTGGGAAGGTTGAATTAGAGGAAGTGAACCCGCATTTGCGTGGAGGTAGAATGGAAAACAATTTAGGAAAAACCACCCCCAGTTCACACGACCGAGATTCGAACCTCGATCTCCCCGTCATCAGCAGTCGGGCTCAACACGACTAGCGCGTTAGCCAACTACGCCACCGAAACGGGTACCAAGCCCTACTATTTGGAAAAGCAATCAAATCTACTTACACGATTTTCCACCTCAGTACGTCGACAAGTTTACACTAATGAGGTAGGGATGAGTAAAGTAGAATCTAGAACAAGTGTACCCATCCATATTTGAATGATGGGAGTGTTAAACCGTTCATAAGAGATCATTCTCACTTATTATGTCTGAGATTCAAACCCAACCTCCCCGTCACCGACATTCCAGTATATTGTGAGATTTAAGTTTTAGCTTGGGCCATGCGACCATGGATGTGGGTAACTTTGTAATTGAAATGGAGCACTATGAAAATTTTGTTATTAAAGTGTGAATCCTACCAAATCATCATAAAGTGTTTTTTCTCCACAAAAGTTATTTTCTAGGCAAATTCAGAGGAATTTTTCATTATTAATTATTAATCTTTAATATTCACCACGCTAGTAAAAATTATTACTATTCTTGCACTTAGCGTTTCATCAATAAAAATAAAACGTATTTGTTACTTCTCCTAAATGTATTATTAAAAAGACACAACATAACTCACTATCCAGTGAAAGTGAACATAAACAATCTCACGATTAAAATATATTCCTACCTGCTGGAAATCCATCCCGGTATCTTTGAATAGAAAGGTGGAAGCGCTTTTTTATTTAGTGTGCTATACACCAAAGCTACTTGTTTCACTTATTAAAGGTATTTAATATGCACTTTTTGAACCGACTGATTATATCAGCACACGACTTATAAAATAACTTAAATCTAAAACAGACACAACATCTAGTACCTGGCTGTTAATTCATCACTCTGAAAGGGTAAATCCACATGTCACCAATGATACTTTTTTTTACCATGCCAGGATTCATATACTTCATTCACGGTAGGAATTACTCTCTGGAAGGTCTTTTTTCCTACCAATATCCTACTATTTAATAGATTTCTGGTAGGGTAAAAGGCCTTTCAGAAAACAATTCCTACGGTGAACGTACTTTACCTGAGACCCTTAACTTAGTATGGAGACATTCTACCAAGGTGTCGGACCAAAGCTATTATTGATTTAATCTAAGTGGTATGGGATGAAGTTTTTTCTAGAGGACATGGATGAGCCCAAATTAGCATGAAGAAGGAATTGCAAAGCGCCTATCCAAGACTAGAACCCTCAACTCCCGTCACCAGTATTTTATTATCACTAGCTTGGTGCCACAGACAACGTGACCACCGTTGGGATTGACGGACGTACTACCCACCAATCTGAGTTGTTAATACTGTCCCTTCTGACACTTGTGTTGTTTTCTCTATAGGTGATTACTCGCTGGACATTTACCCGGTGATGTTGGATGACGATGCGAGATTCCAGTGTCAAGTGGGGCCCGGTCTGTTGGGGGAGCCAGGGATCAGGTCAAAGTTCGCCACCCTTACCATCCTGGTACCGCCCGAGCCACCGAGAATAATCCAGGGGGACTTCCTAGTTACAACCGAGGACCGAGAGATAGAGCTGGAGTGCGTGTCTCTCGCTGGGAAGCCCGCTGCTGAGGTAAGAACAGGCTCTCGATAAAATAGGTATAGTTGAGATAATCAGAGTTGTGTCGAAGGAGGGTGTTTAGGGGGCTAAACTACTCATCTCACATAAATAATATAAATAATAATTAGGCATCTGCAAGTTTTTGTTCTTTCCAAGTCGGACTCGAATGAAATTCTTATACAACTCAACCCTCTCTTGAATTCAATAACAATTATAAGTTACTCAATAATAAGGGTTTACGAGTAGACATTTATCACTTCGATTCAAGTTTGAGTCAGGTACTAATGAAAACATGTAGTAATTTTTTTAGTTTGGGTAGTAGTATTTATACAAAAATATTTCAAGTTGAATTTCTGTAATTGATTCATGTTTATTCAAACCATAAGTACTATGCCTACAAACATTTAATTTTAAAAAAATATTATTAATATTTTGCAAATGTATAATCACACAAATTAGAATTTTTAAATAAAAATAGCTATATATTTTGGTCTAACTAGATAAAAGGAAATATTGAGGGACTCTTTTTGCTGTGAAATTAGATCTTAAAATTGAATACAATTAATCAAAATAGTAACGTTCGAGAAAAATATCGAAAATTCCGTGTACTCAAATTGTTCGAGTTTTGTAAAAACCTTCGAGTCGAATTTGAGCAGCTACTTAGACTCGACTCTAAATCGAATTTTTTGAGTACTTGCACACACCTAATTGATAAAGAATTAAATAACTATAATATGTATGAAAATCTTTACAGTTATAAGACATTAACTTTGATATTGAAGAAAATATATGCCAATTGATTTGATAATTTTATTATTTCACATATAGAATCTAGACCGTTACAGTAAACGAGTCATACATTATTAGACACAATACAGCACATTATATATACTAGTACAGAAAACCTTTGAACTCAAACCCAGAGCTTCTTTCTTTTTTTAGAATCATGAGACTCGCAGATACTTATAAATAATGAAGAATGTATATTTGTATCACTCCTCTTTTCCTGTACTAGTAACGTGTTGAAATTTTATAAAATACATTGCATCTGTAACCTTATTAGTTAGTATGCTTTTTTTAAACTTTAAATCGCTTCATGTGAACTTAATGTTCAAACAATTATCTACCTTCTTCTGTTGGAGAACTTCACTACGAGCTATCGTCGATAGGATCCTTCACTGTCGGTAGCCCCCACAAACAAAATATTGTCATAGTCCTGACCTGCAACCTCAATTATGTTGATTTTTGTTATAACTTTGAAATGGTTTCAAGAGTGATTTATTGTCAACCAAAAAACTCCTTGTCATCTCCTTTTAGGGGTATTACACTTTGAGCCCTCGTAAGTGGAGCTCCTCAAAAATATATTTCTGGTGACAGCCCTGGAGTCATCACGTCAAACGATTAACCACCGTTTTCTATGATTATTTACTTAATTTTGTTGATTATTAATTAGCTAATGATCCCCCACGTGTGTCTGTGTATTGATATAACATTTTACACTACACAGAGGCTGTCATACTCAGAAATATTGTTAAAAAACATTAAATTAATGTATTATTAAGCCAACTAAAATATTTTGTAACGCCAATAAATGTTTTTACAAATGGTGTCAATTTTTACATAATAATAATAGTAATAATCATTTAAATTTCAAGTTAATTTCAATTACCTAATAATAATAATGTCGTGTCTGGGCTACATCAATCTGTAGATTATTTTGTGGTAATATTAGGCAGTACTAATACACTGTTGTCCAAGGCAAGCCAGAGTATACTGATCGTATATCCTCTCCGTGGAGGCACGCCCTTCCCTTGTCCCGATGGGATGAGAGGAGGATGATGATAGTGATTATGACAGGGTGAAGCCAATGAAGATCTTAAACCTAACTTAAGCCTAATTAACCATACCGTGGTGGCTATGGAAATTATTCCCATTACGAGAAAAATCCTCCTGTAACATCCTTGAATTGAACCCGAGACCTGTAGGTCAGCAGCTAGGAGTTATGTCCACTATACCCCGAGCCCGGTTATTATTATTATTATTATTATTATTATTATTATTATTATTACTAAGCAACGAGTCTTACTACCCGTTCGGGCTATACGCACTTAACGCTAATATGTAATGGTAGGGTGATTGTGAGATGAACTGGAGGATCTACAGCTTAACGTGGAATCCGAACCACGGGGGAGGCCTGACATTCCCCACTTTCACAAGTTGTGATTAATACACTTCTTGTCAGATGGTTAGTATTAACATCATTGTATGATATAGTGACATTTTGTATATATATGGGCTAATCTGATATACATTATATATGTACAGGATAATTTCCATAGGAAGAACCTAATCTGACAGGTAGAAAGGCTACTAGATCTACTTTCAAGTATTCTTACGTCAAGTAGTGTTATCTGCAGCCGTCACTTTTGATCAGTAGGCCTATTATCAATATCTAACAAAAATAATAAAATATAATCTAATCAGTGCTGACCATAAAAATATATGTATGTATTTTCTAAAAAGCGTTTCCTACGGAAACCCCACTCTATATTTCTTCGTGAAGGTTATTTATATGGCGTGTCACCTCTAAGTTAGTTTTTAACACCTGTCAGATCTGACCCAATAGCTTGCAAATCAAGTATAGGCAAACCTAGAGTCAGCTCTTTGTGGCGGGTTGGCATGTTGCTAGGGGCTACAATCTCCTTCCAACTATTCGCAGCTGACACATCACGGAATGAGGGGCAGTCAGCCAACCCTACCGTATTTTCTTTTTTTAAAAAAAGATAATCAGGGCCCATATTTTGATGACATATCATTTTTATGTCTGTTACATCACAGACAATGCTCATGGGTACATGAATTTTGTTCACGATCCCCTGGTTTGGTAATGGGTTGATATTTTCTATTTTTAAGTATTATATTCTTGATTTACGTGCTTTGTGGGTCATTTTAAAGTCATTTTTAGGCCTTTTAAAATATAATTTTAGGCATTTGTGTTAAATCTTCTTTCCTTATATTGTTGAAAAACAAACATTTCTGGGGAGACACTGGAATTAAGCTGGAAAGTGTTGAGTTTGGCAGGAGTAGCTATTACTTCTGACTCAGATATTTGTAAATCAATATTATATTCAGCAGGTTGTAACAGTTTAGTAGTTAAAGGCTTTTCATTGCTTATATATTTATTTAGTTTCCCTTTCTAAAGTGTATGTTTGACTTAGTCGTGTGCATTCATTACAAGTTTTATTAGTTTTAAAAAATAAACCTTTTTTGTACATTTGAAATTCTTTTTTAGAATATTTGGGTATTTTCTGATCATTTTTAGGTAATCAAAGTCCAAGCCCTGATTATTACTAATGTTTTTAATATGCACTTGAACATAAAACGAAGGCAAGGAGGGGTAGCTGAGGCCACAATTATTTGGAGCTCCAAACCACTCGTATACTTAGTTCATTTCAGCCTTGGCCTTACCTGTAAGCTAAGAAGTCACTAGGGATAGGAAATAGCTTCTTTATTCATACGTCTGGACACGTGGTCACCAACAATTATTATTATTATTATTATTATTATTATTATCACCACGTCTTACTACCCGTTCGGGTTATACAAACTTACGCTAATGTGTAATGGTAGGGTGATTGTGAGATGAAATGGAGGACCTACAGTTTAACGTGGAATCCGAACCACGGTGGAGGCCTGGCATTCCTCACATGCACAAGCTGTGATTAATACACGTCTTGTCAGAGGTGAAGGAAGGGTTTGGCAATCAGATAAATCTGTGCCGAGACCAAGGATTGAACCCCGGACTCCCAGCACAGAAGTCCTACACCTTACCCCTAGACCACTAGGTCACCCTCCAACAATCACTCTCGCTGCTGTTTTGAAATGTTATGTTATTTGCATGTACAGTACACTCCATTTAAGCTGAGAAGGTAGCAATCTTATCTTGACTGACTATACCATAGCCCTATCTAATACAAGCTATGCCATAGTGTAACAATGTAAGGTAAGCTTTCAGGGCTAGCAAAGGGTACACTTATAAATTAATGATTAGCTTGCCATGGGTGACCTGGTGGCTTAGGAGTAAGGTATCGGACTTCTGTGCTGGGGGTCCGGGGTTAAATTCTCGGTCCCAGCACAAATTTATCTGATTATCAAACCCTTCCTTAACCTCTGACAAGACGTGTATTAATCACAGCTTGTGAATGTGGGGAATGCCAGGCCTCCACCATGGTTCGGATTCCACGTTAGACTGCAGGTCCTCCATTTCATCTCACAATCCTTCTACCATTACACATTAACGTAAGTGCGTATAGCCCGAACGGCTAGTAAGACGCGGTGATAATAATAATAATAATAATAATAATAGCTTACCCGTACTGATAGTCACACAGTCCCAGGTTTTAGTTTCACAATAGACTGGATTGCTAGTGAGAGAGAAGTAGAGGTTCAAATCTTGGGGTGGTTTTCCCTCCCCCGATCATGATATTATTTAAAGGAAGGGGAGGAGGTGATATTTTTCAGATAAACATCATTCGTTAAAACTTTTCGATCTAAGTAAACAGGTTGGAGATGAGTGGCTTTTTATTTTTTAGCACCGCGTCTTACTATCCGTTCGGGTTTAAACACTTATGTAATAATTACGCTAATGGTTTTGGGATTAAGAGGGCTATATTCACAGGAAGTGGACCCGCATTTGCTTAGAGGGATAGTGGAAAGCTTTTGGAGAACCACTCTCAGTACACCTTACTGAGATTAGTAACCTCTTATCTCGTCCTTGGCAGTCTCGTCTACTCAGAGAGTAGCGCGTTAGACCACGCGGCCACCGGAGCGGGTAGCATGTGTGAATTAGGTGATGTGTAACAATGACCTATCTGACTCAGACGGGCTGACTGCTCTCCTAAGCCATGCCAGGATGTGTTTTGCCCCATCTTATTAGGGTCATGTGTACAAGACGTCATATTAGAGACAAGACATATAAAAAGGTGAGAAGGTTTCCAAGAGTCCTCAAGTCTAATGGTAGTGACCCAGACATGCCTCTACCCCTTTTTTTCCCCCTTCCCGCTTATTACCTCCAAAAATGCCCAAAGGAAAGAAATGAGATATGAAGAGATGCCATTTTTATGATAATAAGAAGATTCGGCCAGTAATTGGCCATTTAAAGTTTTAGCGGGAGAACGAGATTCAGAGAGATAGAAGGTCGGAGGGAATAATATTTTTTATTAAAGAAAAGAAGAAAAAAATATGCAAAGAAAAGCAGAAATCCCGTCCAGTCAATTTAGCCCTCAAACAGTTCCACCCACACTTTTTTTTTTAGTATTCCTAGCTAGAGGTTTTTTATTTTCGCATCACGGGAACAGAAAACATGCAGTAGGTCTGGTCTGTTGCTACTTCAACCCCTTTTTTAACAGGATGAGTTGAAGAGGATGGTCATAAGATGCAAGTTCGGTTATTTTTAAATAGCCAATTTTAAAACTTATAGGGTCTGTTTGAATTTTATGTATAGCGTATAAAATACTAATTATAAAATTAATATTTTCAAGGTGGTCATAAGAGGCGGCTGCCTACTGAAGCATTGAGACGCGTTGATGACTTCCAGAAATCCCGCGTTATTTAAGACATGAGTTGTAATTTAAAAATTTGGTTCACGCCAAAATGAAGGGGAAAGGTATCAACTTGTCCCTATATACATATATATTAGCACCACGTCTTACTACTTGTTTAGATTATACGCATATGTATATGTTAGGGATAGTGAAAGTTGAATTTAGAGGAAGTGTGTCCGCATTTGCGTGGAATAAAAACCTCCTTTAATACACTCGACCAGAATACGTACCCCAATCTCCCTACTATTGGCATTCTAATCTATTTCGAGAGTGACATAGGATGGTCATAAGATGCAAGTTCGGTTATTTTTAAATAGCCAATTTTAAAACTTATAGGATCTGTTTGAATGGTATATATAGCGTATAAAAACTAATTATAAAATTGATATTTTCAAGGTGGTCATAAGAGGTGGCTGCCTACTGAAGCATTGAGATGCGTTGATGACTTCCAGAAATCCCGCGTTATTTAAGAAATTAGTTGTAATTTAAAAATTTTGTTCACGCCAAAATGGAGGGGAAAGGTATCAACTTGTCCATATATATTAGCATCACGTCTTACTACTTGTTTATATTATACGCATATGTATATGTTAGGGATAGTGAAAGTTGAATTTAGAGGAAGTGTGCCCGCATTTGCGTGGAATAAAAACCACCTTTAATACACTCGATCAGAATACGTACCCCAATCTCCCTACTATTGGCATTCTAATCTATTTCGATAGTGACACCTTAGACCATGCTGCCATCAAAGCAGGTAACATGTAATTTTTAATTTTAATGCAATTTTAATAAAATTATTAAAAGGTGTTATCTCAATTTCAACTACGTTCTAAGCTCAATTAATTTTTTCTTAGCACCGCGTTCCCCATTCGGGTTATACACTTACTAATTACGATCATGGTATTAGAAATTAGGAAGGCTATATTTAGAGCAATTGTACCCATATTTGCGTGGAGGGAGAATGGAAAACCATTTTGGAAAAACTCTCCTCAGTACACGCAATCGATATTCGAACCTCGGTCTCTCCGTCATCGACAGTCTAGTCTACTGCAAGAGTATCGCCTTAAACCACGCGGCCACCATAATGGGTCTCAAAGAAGTTGTTAGAAATATAGATCTAGATCTTCATGATATAAAGTAATTTTTAATAAGGTTAAGCTAGGACATTTCAATGTATTATTATTTATTAGCACCACGTCTTACTACCCGTTCGGGTTATACGCACTTACGCTAATGTGTAATGGTAGGGTGATTGTGAGATAAAATGGAGGACCTACAATTTAACGTGGAATCCGAACCACGGTGGAGGCCTGGCATTCCCCACATTCACAAGATGTCTTGTCAGAGGTGAAGGAAGGGTTTGGTAATCAGATAAATCTGTGCCGGGACAGAGAATTGAACCCCGGACCCCCAGGACAGAAGTCTGACACCTTATCTCTATACCGCCAGGTCACCTACCATTTCAATATAATAGAGGATTGTTTCAGTGGTTTTGAATAACGGTCATTTCCATAAGAAATTCTGCAGTGTGAGGATATTTCCATTCAAGTAGCGAGCGCCCTTAACTGGTAGAGATAATAATCACGTTTCACATTGTGTTTCGTGATGGAGGCTAGTTTCATTTCATTTGGGTCTTCCATTTTTTCCAAATTCAGGTATAATTGGATTTTATAATTTCAAAGAGTTTGTGGATTAAAGTGTGGTTTTTAAACAGCTATTTCTATGCTAGAAAAAAAAAGTTCACGTTTCATAGCATCAAGACGTCGACCTTGGGTTAAAGTGGTCACTTCAGCAGGACATGATGTTCGTGAGTTCAAACCCAGTCGAGGAACACGGTTTTTTCTTGAGAGATAAAAATCCTTAGCACAACTTGCTTCGGAAAGGAAATAAAGCCCATGTTGGTTGTCACTTGTAAAAGAACCCTGTAAGGTATGTGAAAATACCTTTCCAGACAAAATTGATAACGGTAGAATCTTACACGCTCACTCCAGTGCTGAAAGTGAAAGGGAACCACCACACCTCCTGAACTCCCCTATTTCATGAGAGTTGTACCAGATGGTGCAGGTAGCACTAACCAGCCGAGGGGCTGATTGCATGCCCAGCTCCGGATAGATCACATCAAACCAACCCTCGGGTTGTTGACTCGAGAAGAAGCATCGGCACCGTACGATCTACGATAGCCCTGATGGTGAAGCTCCACAACAGGATTTATGTTTTAATTAACTTTATCTTGGAGCAGTTTGAAATTTACCAATGATTAGTATTGGATTTCAACAAGTTACTTCTTATCTGGAGGAGGAATACGAAAATACTTTGTTAATAATACTTGGTCAGGACACGATGTTCGTGAGTTCAAACCCAGTCGAGGAACACGGTTTTTTCTTGAGAGATAAAAATCCTTAGCACAACTTGCTTCGGAAGGGAAATAAAGCCCATTTTGGCTGTCACATGTAAAAGAACCCTGTAAGGTATGTGAAAATACCTTTCCAGACAAAATTGATAACGGTAGAATCTTACACACTCACTCCAGTGCTGAAGGCGAAAGGGAACCACCACACCTCCTGAACTCCCCTATTACATGGGAGTTGTACCAGATGGTGCAGGTAGCACTAACCAGCCGAGGGGATGATTGCATGCCCAGCTCCGGATAGATCACATCAAACCAACCCTCGGGTTGTTGACTCGAGAAGAAGCATCGGCACCATACGATCTATGATAGTCCTGATGGTGAAGCTCCACAACAGGATTTATGTTTTAATTAACTTTCTCTTGAAGCAGTTTGAAATTTACCAATAATTAGTATTGGATTTCAACAAGTTACTTCTTATCTGGAGGAGGAATATGAAAATACTTTGTTAATAATACTTTGAGGGCGGAATTTTTAAACCTGAAACCTTCCTCTCCCTACTGATCTGCATATAATATATTGCTAAATCTATTTATAGCATATTATTTACTAAGACATAGTTTATTCACCTTCGAAACCTTGACCAACACAATTTTTTTTGCTTTTAAACAGCTACTATTTATAAGGAGTGGTGCACCCAGAAGAAAAGGAGACGGTTAGAATTTATTTTCATCAGCACAATATGAGGAGTAGTCATGTAAACAACCACACTCAAAGTGTCATTTATTTACATGTGCATGCATATTTTGATTGTTTTGTATGTATTTATATAATTATATTATGTTTATTCCATAAAAAACATATAAAAGGTACAAGGGAAAAGAGGGGAATCCAATTTTAACTCAAATTGAATTAGTGCTGCCATATGTTAGACAATCATTAGACTTTTCTAATATGCTTTAGATTATGGTTAAATAGGTTTCTCTTACATTTGAATTATTAAAAAAAGATGC
>CABFOW010000849.1:89432-119928 GCA_902141385.1 Timema californicum | reverse complement strand
AAAATATGTTTTGATAATTTAGAAGGTTTGATAAACAAATGAATGCAGAGTTTCACATGTTGTCTTACCTTTGTCTCCATGTCAAGGCTTTTTTGTTTACCTCTCAGGCTTTATTAATATTTGAAGCAACCATTTGTACTTTACAAGATTGCAAAAATTTGCTTCCTTTTTTTTTTACCAAGCTTTTGAAAGGATATTTTTCTAGGCTATGGCCCCAAAAGAGGCATGTTACTAACGAAAGTTTGGGAAACGTTGTTATTTACCTTCTTACCTCACAACTATGCCATGTATGTTGTCTAAAACCATTTTATTTTTAGTATCTTTAACAAAGGTTTTCTATTATTTTTAAAATTAATACAAATCTATTGAGTTACGCCATGAACATTCCAGAACTTTAAAGAAAATGTACTTTAGTTCACCAGTAAATATATATATTTGCTGTAGCAATAATAGTATTTCCAATAATTACAAAGGACCTCGATCAAAAAAAAATTCAATACTGAGAATTGTTTGCTTATTTTGGTTAGAATCACAAAAAGTGACCAAATCACAGTAAGACTTAGTCTGATAAGCTAGACACCTTTTATAACTGATTTTACTGGTGAATTTTTCAGGTCAACATTTTGTAAATATAATTATCTTTAACAATATTATAACTACTAGCATTGATAATAATTTAATTTAACTAAAATTTGTAATTTAAAAAGGAGTTGGATAAAATGCTACACCAAAATTCACCTTTTTAATGTTTTTGTAAAGAATAAAAAGAATGTATAAAAGTATTAATTAGATTACCAATATTTACTTTGATGAAATATAATATATCTACTAACATAATCTTAATTCAACCCTTCAGGTAAAATATGCGCCCAAGGTGACGCTGAGCGTTGTAGGTGCTCACAATGGGCGGTTGCTGGAAGGTCAAGAGGTGCGGCTGGCATGTCAGGCAGATGCCAACCCTTTGGACCTCACGTACCGTTGGTACATCAATGACAAGCCGGTGCCGGGAGACTACACCACTGAGCTATTGCTCAGCAACATTAGCCGCAAGTTTCATGATGCCATCGTCAAGTGTGAAGTTCACAATCCTGTCGGGAAAAGCGAGGAATCAGAGACGCTAGATATAAGCTGTGAGTATTTTGGGGATGTGGCTATTTTTCCAGAGCCTCACTAACAAGGTACATTCTTACATGCCCCCTCCTGCTCCCCTCCCGTTTTTCCATCCCCCTCATACACAGCTTAAGATGTGTCTTCTTTGTTAATTAAATCTTTCGAATTACAATAATTGTTTGTGGCATGAGTAGATTATAAGTACAGTATGTGTAGAAATCACAAAACAATAAGATATAAAAATTGATCAAAACACAACAGCTACAAAGAAGTGATGAATAGGTATCATCATCATTGCAATAAAACACATTAAAAATCACAAATCTTAAATGCTAATCAGGTTCACATATAATTACAATCTTTTCAAATTACTTAAAATAAAATACTATAAAAACTGTTTATATCAAATGTAGGCCTATTAAAAAATAACAAAATCTTTAAGGTGACCTGGCGGTTTAGGGGTAAGATGTCAGACTTTGGTGCTGGGAGTCAGGGGTTCAATCCTCGGTCCTGGCACAGATTTATCTGATTGACAAACCCTTCCTTCACCTCTGACAAGACGTGTATTAATCACTGTCGGGAAAAGCGAGGAATCAGAGACGCTCGATATAAGCTGTGAGTATTTTGGGGATGTGGCTATTTTTCCAGAGCCTCACTAACAAGGTATATTCTTACATGCCCCCTCCTCCTCCCCTCTCCTTTTTCTATCCCCCTCATACACAGCTTAAACTGTGTCTTCTTTGTTAATTAAATCTTTCGAATTACAATAATTGTTTATGGCATGAGTAGAGTACAGTATGTGTAGAAATGACAAAACAATAAGATATAAAAATTGATCAAAACACAACATCTACAAAGAAGTGATGAATAGGTATCATCATCATTGCAACAAAACACATTAAAAATCACAAATCTTAAATGATAATCAGGTTCACATATAATTAAAATATTTTCAAATTACAATTAAATTAAAATAAAATACTATAAAAACTGTTTGTATCAAATGTAGGCCTATTAAAAATAACAAAATCTTTAAGGTGACCTGGCGGTTTAGGGGTAAGGTGTCAGACTTCTGTGCTGGGGGTCAGGGGTTAAATCCTCGGTCATGGCACAGATTTATCTGATTACCAAACCCTTCCTTCACCTCTGACAAGACGTGTATTAATCACAACATGTGAATGTGGGGAATTTCCATGTTAAACTGTAGGTCCTCCATTTCATCTCACAATCACCCTAACATTACACATTAGCGTAAGTGCGTATAACCCGAACTGGTAGTAAGACGCGGTAATAATAATAATAATAATAATAATAATAACAACATTATCTGCATTGTGCTGCTGACAAAAGAGTCTGATGTTAAAAATTGTTTAAACAAACAAAAATGAACAGTGTGTTGTAAAATACATTTAAGATATAGTTCGTTTGGACATTGTAAAAAGATAGTTACAGATTTTTGTTTTCAATTTTAAATCAACACAGACAAGAAGAAATGGTGTAGAAGATTATTTTCTACCCCACAGCCTCCTGCCCCCTTCTTAGGCAAATATTGCTAAACTTCCTTAAAATTCACCTTCCCAATCATATTTCTTTAGTTTTAAGTTGTGGTTAGCATGGACAGACAATGGAATGTTGAAAATAAATATTAAAAAACACAATCTTACTCACATTATACTGTGAGAAATGTTAACATGAACAATATAATATAAAATATTTTACTCTTTTTTTCTGTAATTTTCCACCTCCTGTGTTGAAATATGGTTAATGGCAATAAGGAGAGGAAAAGTTAGGAAATATTGCAGTTATGGCCAGGCCCAGGTTGTTGAGCTATTAATTAAAGTTCAATCTCACGTCGACCTAGAGAAAACCCTTGGGGAGTTGGTGAGGAGTTGAAGACCATTTTCCATGTTTCATTTTTTTATAGGCTCTCTGTTTGAATAACTTGGCAAAATTACAAGAAAAACAAATTTGAATTTCAAATTAAAATGTATTAAAACCTGCAGATTAAATTAATTAAAATCAGTACAAGTGAAACTACATTTTCTTTGGAACAAAATGGATAATACCTTATTTGGATAAAAAAAAAGTGTCTTTCTTTCTCTTCATTTAAAATATTTGTAATATTACTTGTTATTAATATTGTAAGGTTTAATCTTGAAACAAGTATGAGTTTTTAATCAGTTTCCCCTGTTTTATATAATATTCCTTATGGAAAAATATTTTAATGATATATATTAGGATTGTGCAAAGCTTTGAAACTTCGACTTGTCTTCAAAACAAATATCCTCTTCAACTTCTCTTTAAAAAAAAATCCAGGCTTTGGTTATAACGAGGCTTCAATAATAAAACTATTGACAGATAAAATATTCAATTTATGTTCATTTATTGCCATTTAGAGCTGTTATTTATATTAAAAATCAATATACATATGGAAAAAATCTGAAGTAATTTAACTATATGTTGTGACAATATAAACTTGATTTATCAGAATAAAACAAAATATTACAAACAATTATGCAATAAAACTGTTTCCAAGTAGTTTTAGTGCATAGGGTTGTATAAATAACCACAGTGATATTTTTTCAAGCCTAAAATAACAAAAAATAACCTATTTAAGTGTTGATTCAACTTTGAGAATATTTAATATATTTGAGTCACATTCACTTAGAATTAGAAAAGTGGACTTTGTACGCCCTTAACACATATTATTCATTATTCTCAAACTCATTTCTTTAATTGACATTGTGGATGCCCCCATCAAGAATATTCTCATGCTCTAATACATTTGGTTGTTATTTATATGAATAATTTGTGTTTTTACTAACAATATATGTTGCTTATATTTTCAATACATACAATAATAAAGATATATTGGTGTAGTGGGGATAGTAAGTAGAATGATGACTTCCAAACAACCTTACTAAAACAATTTTTTTTAAATCCTTGGTTTGCATAGCAAACCACACATCATTGACATAAGCAAAAAGGGAAGGGTAATCATTGCCCTAACATTATAGTACATTTCGAGCACTATTTATCTTACTAATTTTATGGAATCTATTATTTGAGTAAGTCAAAAAATCAAGTATTATAAACTTGAATAGGATGATGTAAGTAACCCAAAAACAAATGCTTTCAAATTAAAAGGTTTCATTATTCAGATGACATACCAGATATATAGAGTAGGGTCCCACTCATACGGTTCCAGAGCCCCACTGTAAAGCAGAAATTGCGGCAAAGTGGGACATAGCCTGTTTTAACTTTAAAAAATGCATATACAATCCTAATAAAATGTTTACACTATTGTATGTACAGAGCGCAAATAATTATCATTAGATAGTATTCATCATTCAATAATCAATAGTTAAAATCGTTTGATAGAACTCATCACTACTCTAAACAGACTGAATTGCCGACATAAAATGGCAGCCAAAGGCATTCACTGTATGCTGAAAAACGCTGGACGTGCGAGACAAGCACTGAACATAATGAGCATGTATATAATTGAAAACCGCTGTCTTAGCGGAACTCTGTAAAGTGGGGCCCTACTGTATTTGGTGTGTTTGCTATCTGGGGAAGTTCTAATTTAATGTTGCTATCCCGTGCCCCTTTACCTCTACAACTCACCTCATTCCATCTATAGATGTTACTGACTGGAGGAAGTTAGATTTTGTCACCCCTACTAGCCCCATATGTTTGCTATGGATACACAAACACTATACTTCTCCTTCTCTTACTAGATAGCAATAGAGTCGATAACATCCTTGTGATTTGTGGCTCAAATAATTTTGAATTACAATAGTTCCTTAAAACGTTATAATGTTTGTGTTTATTGCTGGAATTTGTCACCCTATAAATGCAGAGACACCCAGAAATGGTGGGGTCAAATAAAATAATTTGCCCCAAACCTCTAACCATATAAACATACTTACTGCAATTACAATATTGAAATTATTTTTTATTGTATTTTTTGTTACTTATTTTCTGAAGCTAGCTTTTTAAAGGCATCGGTCAAAGTAAAAATAAAAATATGTATATGTAAAAATGGTTTTTCACTATCCCTCCACTCAAATGCGGCTACACTTCCTATAAATATAATTTCACTAATACGCGGTGAAGAATTTTTTTTAATATACAGTACATGTACAAGTAGCATACAAAAAATATTCAATTGACACATAAATTACAAATTACTTCCTAAAAAATTGTTGTGCACCTTCTTAATGTATTGCCTAAATTTAAATTCCAGATGGTCCTCGGTTTCGCACGAGGCCGCAAAGTTTACAGGCGGATCAAGGAACTACTCTCACACTGTCCTGCGATGTAGATGGGAACCCACCGCCAGATATTGTGTGGATCCACGACAGCACGGGAAAAGTAAGTGGGTCATTTACATATTACAATTTAAAATATGTATTTCCACGGTTGAGTATTTAAAATATTTCTTAAAAATCATGGGTAATATGGCTTTCGTTTGACTGAACTAATGTAAGATTTCATTCTGGGGAAGGGAAAAAGGGGGGTGTATTATACACCCATAACTTTGGCTTGCTGTTAATAATGAATAAGTCTATATCATATTAGTTTTATCATCACATGTTTCATGAAGTATATATTACAATAATTCACTGAGAATATTATGATAAATTACAACTTACAACACAATAATAAAATATATTTATTTATAATTTAATGTTTCAAAGGGTACATTAATATACTATTGGTACACATTTTAGGGCAAGAAGTGGTGTGTGTACACCCCTATAGCTCCTCCCTTTCTAAGGGTCTAAGCACTGTAGCACAATTCTAATGAACAAACCAAAATAATATATTTTAGTTTTAACTGAATTCCCATATATATATTTATTTTTTTAAATAAAATTCATATAATGAATAGTTCACATACCTATTAAAAAATAAAGTCACATTGTTAAACGTATCAATTGAAATATAGCTTTAACGAAACTTAAGTTTGAACTCCCATAATAGTCTGAAATTGTTTCAGGTTGTTGGAACGTCTGTCAACTTAACCGTGGAAGTAGACCCTGATACGGCAGGAAGGTACTACTGCAAGGCCAGTGTTATGGGGTTCCCGGAGATTGGAGCGGAGGCTACCATTTATCTCAAGGGGCCTCCAACAATCATCAGTCACCACACACAGTTTGGTATGTACAGAAATAAATGTAATTCACATCAATTTTTTTCTTTAACAGCTACTTTGGTTGAAATAAAAATATAATCATTTTCTAATATTCTAGATTTGGGAAAGAATGTCAAAGCATTTTAAATACTTGAAGTATATTCAATTTCTACCTGGGACATTTAACAGCCGATTAACAGGATATTAGATACAAGATTATGCTCGAACTATGAATCACATCGAAGTTGTTTTTCCGCATTCTTCCTTTTACAACAGTGAAATTGTGATCAGTTTAATACTTTTTTAGTTTTAGAATAGTTATATTTATTTTATTTGTATCTTATCGTAAAATATGGTAGAAAAGTTTTACTGATCTCTACTCCATTGTTTTTTTATGTGGAATAGAAAAAATCCTACAACAATACAATGCCTGCCACATGGTTTAATGTGCTATTCTCACAATAGACTAGAATGCCGATGATAGGGAGATTGTGGTACTATCCTGGTTGGGTGTACTGAGGATGGGTTTTACTAAATGGTTTCCCACTTTTTCTCCATGCAAATGTGTGTACACTTACTCTAAATTCAACCTTCCTCATCCTTAGCTTATTAGCATAATTAGTATGTAAGACTATAACCTGAATAGGTAGTAAACCCACCTGGGTTTTATTTAAAAAAACACTAGTTATTATATTTTGCATACAAAGATATTGTTTGGTTGATTTTGAAAATGGTTAACCTCTTTCCCTTTTAATAATTAAAATATGATTAAGGAATTTAAATAAATATGTAACTATCTATTGAACTAAACAAACTTAGAATAGGCCTTGACTAAACTAGCGTTATTGAATACTTTCAAGAAAGTACACATACAATTTAAACGTAAAGAATTATCTTCTAAGTAGTAACAAAGCTTTTCCTAGCATGATTAAATAAAATATTATCATTTAGAAGAATTTTGTTGACCATTTTCTATTGTTATTTATATTTCTTTTAAAAAATATTGCTTTTATGTGGTGTAATATTATTGATACATATTATTTACCCTGTAAAGTATCAGCTAAGTAAATAAATACAACAAATCAATTCTGCAGCTGGCTTTCCAGTAACTTGGTGCATGGTCTCTTTCGCCCCCCAACCTCTCAACCTTCTCCATTCCTCTTTCTAACCCTTCTCCACAAACGTTTTTCCCCCACCTTCAAGCTGCTAGCTTAGTATACAGTATCATTGGTAAGCATTACATTGTTGCATTATTGTTTTCCTTTTTTGTGTGTTTCATTACTCCTTTCCTTACCATATTAAAATTAAAATGTATTTAACTTGATTCCAAATAATTATTAAACCCAATATAACCCCTAAAACACACAATATAACCCAAAATAACCCAGCTGGGTTGGGCTTTTTTTTAAAAGAATCCAGGTTTTTTCAACCCTAGAGATATGCTGATAAAAAAATGCTCTTTGTAAGACAGGGCTATTGCTGCAAATGAATTACAGATTCACTTAATTTAAGAAAATTTTCTTTTAAAAAATATTGCTTTTATGTGGTGTAATATTATTGATACATATTATTTACCCTGTAAAGTATCAGCTAAGTAAAGAAATACAACAAATCAATTCTGCAGCTGGCTTGCCAGTAACTTGATGCATGGTCTCTTTCGCCCCCCAACCTCTCAACCCTCTCTATTCCTATTTCTAACCCTTCTACACAATGTTTTTTCCCCACCTTCAACCTGCTAGCTTAGTATACAGTATCATTGGTAAGCATTACATTGTTGCATTATTGTTTTCCTTTTTTGTGTGTCTCATTACTCCTTTCCTTACCATATTAAAATTAAAATATATTTAACTTGATTCCAAATAATTATTAAACCCAATATAACCCCCAAAACACACAATATAACCCAATATAACCCAGCTGGGTTAGGCTTATTTTTAAAAGAATCCAGGTTTTTTCAACCCTAGAGATATGCTGATAAAAAATGCTCTTTATAAGACAGGGCTATTGCTGCAAATGAATTACAGATTCACTTAATTTAGGAAAACAGATTGAATAGTTATAAAAGCTATTGCCAAAGTTCATTATTTAAATAAAAGGGTAGATCCATTTCCATTCGACCATGGAAATATCCAAGATCCTTCTTACAAATTGAGTTAAGCTTAAAATATCTTTAGTTTCTTATAGTTTTTAACAACTGTATGGCAAAATAATCCATTTTAATTAGCAGCACTATAATATGAATGATGCTTACAGGTATCCAAGGGGACAATGTCAGGCTAGAGTGTGTGGCCTTTTCCATACCCAGGCCTGATCATGTCATGTGGACATACAAGGGCAACGAGGTAAACTCCAAGGACAAGGACTACACCATCCTAGAGGACCGTCTTCCCGAGGGGATCAAGAGCACCCTGGTGATACGAGAGTCACAGGAAGGACATTTTGGCTCATACAACTGCTCGGTCATTAACCCTTATGGTAGTGATGTCGTCGAGATCATTCTCAAACCTCAAAGTAAGTACTTGTTGAGATTCTCAGTGTTTTTATTTATTATGTGCAGTTTGTTGTGAAAGTTTTGACTGCAAAAAATAAAAACAAATCATGCATATGGTTTGGTGAACGTATACATGAGAGTACAGTAGCCCCATGGCTTCTTTGGTGCTGACTGACAGCTCACAGCTGACTTCTGACAGTCAACATTTAGGTATATACCTAAATTTTGACCGTCAGAAGTGACAAATGCTAAACACATGTTTTTGCAGCGTAGTGATACATAATTTGGTCTGATAACTTTTCAAAGCTTTTAGCTGTGAGCTGTCAGTCAGCACCAAATAAGCCATGGGGCTACTGTAGATATGGTAATTTTTGCTAGCTGTTAGTTACCACCATTCCTAAGGTGAATTGACTATATGTTCGTATGCACTATGTAAAAAAAAATATGGCATTTCACTATGTGCACTTGCTTATGATAGTTTATTTTTTATTTGTGTTTAATAATATTGGGGCTTTAATACACCAAACATATTTTTCGGTATTCTGTAGGTTCAGTATATTATAGTATGGCTCGTGATCATGCTCCTGGATTTGTAGAAATACTATTTGAGCAAGTAAAATACTAGGTAGTTCTTGGTTTCAGGGAACAGTGTTTCGATCATTTTAATACATATGTTTTATTTATTTTATTTCCCTTATTTAATAATAATAATAATAATAATAATAATAAATAGCATCTCTTCTTAATACCTGTTTAAGACCCACTTTGTTGGTTAGACTGGACTGACAATAATGGAGTGATCAAGGCTCAAATTTTAGCCAAGTGTATTGTGTGTAGTTTTTACTAAATGGTTTCCCACTCTCCCCCCGCATTATATGTTCTTCAATATTAGGCCATTAGTTTAAATATGCATATAGCCAGAACAGTAAGTAAGAGGCAGTTAAAATAATAATAATATAATTAATTAATGAAAAATAAATGTTCAATATAAGGTTATTAATGGATCTTAATATCTGGTGTAGGCATGAGGATACTTGTTTATAGGAAGTTCACTTGCACTATCACGGAAAGAGAATGGGAAAATAATCTCAAAAAACCACCTTCTCACCAGTGTACATGACTAAGATTCAAATCTCTACTTCCCTGCCACTGGCAATCAAATCTATTGCGAGTTTGACACCTTAGTCTCTGGGTGTATATATAGGCTAAATTTTTGAGATACTCATATCTGTTCCATCTATTTTATACACACATTTCATGCACTAATCACATTTGTACAGCAGATGGATTTGAAATATAAAGTATCATATTTGTTTGACCTGTATTATTTGGTATTATAAAATGACATTCCATTTTTTTTTATGTGTCATACTTCTTAGAGTTTTCTCTTTCCAGTTAATTCTCCCGAATGACTATGCACTTACTTGATCTAAGAATAACAATTTTCTTCCGGCTCTTGGGCATTACCCAAATAGTTTATCACAGAGTTCAAATAGTCCCACTACATACATTCACAATATTTTGACAGGTCATTAAAACTCAAGATGAAACATTGGATTAGACCTCATTTTGTAGCATCATCATTTAAACCATTCCAACCATGGCATTATTGTATTTACATAACCTTTACATCTTTCTTGGTAACTGAACAAAATAAAATATCATCAAACAATTTTCTTAATAGGAATAACACTCCTTAATGTAAACGATAAAACATTATAATGCATTGTCATGTTGAAACTATGAATTTTGATTGATAAATATATCTCAGGTCTCTTAACAAGTACAGTCCACTGTTTATAGGAAGAGCCTTATTTGACAGCTAAAAAGTATCTAGGCTTACTTTAATGTATTTCTAAGTCAAGTCATCTGGTCTTCAGCTGTTACTTTTAATAGTTATTATCATAACCTATAAAAACTCCATTGGTGTGAGCTTGCAAGCAAGCAATACCAACCAAGCGGCCACCTTTGTTAGCAATGATAGTACTAACATTTGTTGTTAAATGGTGTCATGTGGTTAGCACAACAAGCCCTCCGGGCATTAATCCCAGTTTTATAAACTGGAGCTGCTACTTTTTTTATTCAAATAGCTTCTTCTTTGTCCGCACGAAACTGAATTTGACCCTATTTCACAAATAAGTTTTGGACACATCTGGGATTGAACCCAGGATTTCTGGATTAGTAGCTAGGAACTCTGACCGCTAGATCACATAGGTGGCCATCAAAATCTATAAAATAACACTAATAATATTGTAAAATGTTATCATTGTTGACCAGAAAAAAATATATATTTGCATTTTCTAAGAGATTTTTCATTTGAAAATTTGACTACTTTCATCCTCAACAAGCCTTTAGTTGTTTATTTTTACCTACATTTCTTTTAGGTTTTAATCCATACAATAACTTGTTTGTTATCTTCTTAACACATAGTTTTAAGGATAGTGATATTTTGATACCTGCTAGAAATGAGAGCAGTTGAGTTATTTGGTACAAAAGGCATCTCTGTACGTATTACAGAGAACTTCCCTCTTCTGATGATCCTGGTAGGAGTTATTGGTGGTGTCGTCGTCATCATCGCCATCGCCATGGTCGTCATCCTCTGTCAGAGAAGGGAGAAGAAACCACCTTGTAAGTACTTATATATTGGACTCAAGGGTGTCATCAATTAGTATCTGAGAAACAATCAACTTAGAATAAGGTAAACTATGTAAACATTTAGAGGTAAGGCGGTGCTTGTACAATTAAACTGTACATAACTAGCCAAGTTTAGAAAATGGAAATGATTTTTATTTACTGATATAGCCACATGTCCTTGTTCAAATTTATGAATATGTAAACATAGTCGAGACAAGTTATTTATTTTGGGCTGTTGGCACTTTTGTTTGTACTTACTATCTATTGTTGGTTTTGACATTTGACAACAATTTAGAACTTTAGCTAAAGATATCTTAGATTCACCAAAAAATACAAATCCAGTCTTTTTTACTGAAATTTAACTAATTTTCTTTATTTAATTTCTAATATTATAAAAGTTGTGCTTTTTAAAAAAAACTAATGTATATCACTAGATTTATTTTCTTAAATATCAAATATGTACAAAAAAAAGATAGACTGGGTTTCACACTTAACCTCCTGCACTATGAACTATGCATCAAGGTTTATTTCCCAACACCAGAATATATGTTTATATTTAATTAGTTATTTTATGTAAACAAATGTTGGGAAAGAAGTAAGTGCATAATAAATGAGTGTACACTCCGTTTACCTTGAACGGTATTAATTTTACCTTGATCGATTACACTCTGGGACTATCTTATAAGCTGTACCATATTGTATCCTGTCATGATACCTTTAAGAACAAACCGTGTGTACATATATTGTGAAATACCACTTGTTTATGTCCACCCTCAGCTTTAACCATGTGTTTATCGAGTTTCCATTTCTGTTCAAAGCTGCTAACTGCCAGGATGCTGAGAAGCAGTGTAAAGAGTCAGACCGCTCGTCCAACATCTCAGATCTAAAGTTAGAGCTGCGTACAGGCTCCTCTGTGAGCAATGTTCACTGTGAATTAGAATATGGACCTGGGGACTCTGAGACGGGCAGCGAGAGTGTTGTCACAAGAGTTGGTGTCCCTTTGGCTGGTCCGGTCAGTATGCCTGTCAACGGTGGGGAGCATCTCTACCCGCGGTACTCGGCAGAATTCACCGACCCAACCTTCCCCCCAAAGGTGAGACTACGTTGCCTTTATTACCAGATGTTTGCCTTCAAATTCGAGTTGGGAACTTGAATTAAATTTTAATCTTGCTTTAAAGTAATAGGTTACTCGTTATAAAACATTGGATCTAGAAGACTTTTCATAGTTTTAACTTTTTGAATTAACGTATTCAAGCAAACAAAAACTGCATCAAACAGTTTTATTCAATTAGCATGAAAAGAGAGAAGTTTAATGATGATATGTGTTCTCATTTAAAACACAACACATTGATTTTTAAAGCACTTTTTTGTATTTAGAACATCATTAGCATGCAATTTTAAAGCTTGGTTTTGGAACCCTGGCAAAGTAAGACACATTCAGCGAAATATAGGTATTTTTTTAGAATCTTTGAATCCTGAAAATTATCTTTTTTCAGCTCTAAAGAAAATAACATTGACCCTGTAGTTGCCTTATAAAACTTGAAATGTACATATTTGTGTTAATTATTTGTTTTAAGTGTAAATTTTGGGATCTGCAATTTTCTTCTATGTATCTGGCTGTTTTCTCTTCATTTCAAAGATTAATGAATGTATGTATGTTTCCAAACACAGTTTACAGAATTAAAACACAATGTAAATAGCTGTGCTAACTTTTTCTTTGAGACATTATTTTATTTTCAAAAATATCTAAAAAAAATGTTTAGTAAATTATACATAGTAGAAAGAGACGTACCAGTATGCAAAAAATTCAATTATCTATTTATATTTACTGCAAAAGGTTTTGTATTATAATCCGGTTCTTACTATTGTGTTTCAATGTTTGTTTATTTGCTTATTTGCTCAGGATGGTCAGAACAATAATGGCTATGTACCATATGTGGACTACTCCCGAGACTACAATCCACCTCCCCCCATCGAGAGCAGCCGAGAGAGTTTATCGACAGTGACAGCGATCGACCCTCGCTACTCAGCGGTGTACGGTAACCCGTATCTTCGCAACTCCAACACATCCCTCCCTGCTCCACACACTGTGGGCACCCCCGCTCCTCCCCCTTACTCCGCTGCGACAAGGAATGGTGCTGTCCCACAAGTGGCGAGGCTACCTAATTCCCCAACATCGCAATACATTGTTCCAAACTCTCAACCCCCGACTATGAAAAGAGGGACACTTGCCACACATGTATAATGCCCTCTGTAAATATTTTTTTTCCCAACAAAAAAGATGTATATATATTAAAATGTTGAACATTTTCAAAACAAACGTGTGACTTAGTTTTTGGGTTACATTTATTTAGAAACTTTATAAATATAACACACTGTTCATTTTTGATTAGTAAAGATGTTTAATAAAAGGTTATCTTATATAAAACTTAATTTGATATTTAAATACTAAATCACTGAATATATATATTTATTTGGTTGGGTAAATATGTTCAATTTTAAACATTTTAACAACAAGTTTTGTTCTATTATATACCAACAAGCAACATGCATATATTTTTTGAAATACAAAGTTGAAGGTTGGCCAGTTGTTAAACAAATGTAACTACACTTCTGTGTGTACATAAACATAAAAGTGTTACTTTCATTTTATGTATTTTGGCTGTGCCTAATGAAGTCAAAATTAAACTTTGACAAATTTTAACCAAAATAATATAGATATGGTCCAAATTCACTTCACTCAAGTCTGAATTTAAACCCATTCGAATTTTGTTGATATTAAGTGGTAAAATAATGGTCTTAGGTTTGGTTTTGTGTTATTCTGTAATATTTTAGGCTAAACCACCATTAAATTCAAAATTCAAAAATAATTGTTGGATCCTAAGTATAACATTTTTTCAAATCCTTAAATTTAGAATATCCTTAGTGATACGAGGATTTCAACTTAACTTTGATGATAAATAATTTAAGCCCATCCAACAATGGACAGAAATATTGTCAAAAATGTATGCTACTATGGACTGATACTAAATAATGTGACCCAAAAACCAAATCATGTGTTTAAAAGTGTACAGTAGCTTTCTACTCAATGCGTGTGTAGTAAGAGGTTGAGAGAGGCTTTATTATCCCTCTCTCGTATCAGTGTTTATATTTCAAGAGTTAGTTTCAGTGCAGGAGTTTGGAAAAAAAAAGAATCATCAGAGCTTCCAAGTTTATTCGGTTAAAGTAGATGACAGAAGAAATTGTTTAGATACATACCAAAGACTCATTTTTTTTATCTAACAAAACTGTTTCATTTTCCAAACTTAATGTAAATAAGAGAAAGGAATACTAATTACAAGAGCGGAATACACGTCTTTCATTAGAGTAATGCCGGATGAAGCAAACAAATGTGTTGCACATTTTCTTTCCATGAAAGATGACTGCAAAAAAAAATATATATATGACTAGTCTTGGCGACATTATCTGGCATTGCACTAAAGACAGGGCCTACAGTCATGGTTAAAAAAAATAATACTGATTGTTACCGTTCTGTGGCGATCTCAATTTGTGCCCTAATCATTCAGTGGTTAACAAACGTTTGAATTTTCACCTCATTATTCAATTGTTGACAGAGACAACACATTTCATATGAGGAGAAGTGATTTAGAACAACATAACAAAAACTCAAAAGAATATGTGCATGCTCATAACAAAAAATAAAAAAAAGGTTTTGTTGATGTTATTTAAAAAAAAAGTAAGTGGCTTTCATCGCTCTTCTCTTCTGAACGCTGCCGAATGTTTCCCTTCAGACCTAGAAGAAAATCTTAACTGTGATTAACAACTTCTGTCAGTGTACTTGCTGTACAATTTGTCTGTTGAATTGTAATTTTTATTTAAAATTAATCTTTTTTTTTCAGAGAAATTAATAAATAATTTTTTTATTTGAGTGGAGGAAAAAAAGTGAGACGTTTAACAGGCCTAATGACTAAGCTTTTTTTTGGACATAATTTATACTTAAAAAACAAACTAGATAAAGGTATTAAATGTTTGATTTACACAGGTCTGTTGTGTTATAACTAGTTGCCAAAAGGCTTTAAATCAACTTTGTACTCCATGTCAATTCAAAACCAGGGCTGTAGGTAAGAGTAAGGAAAGAAATGGGAGATGGGCCATGTCTAATTCTTAAAACCTTTGCTCCATTTAAAAAGGATACAGAAGACAAAAAAATAAGTCCAGTGTCATTGTGTGATAACTCTCGACTATGTGGTTGGTATTTTTTTATCGTAGCGAATAGTCGACTGATTGTAGTTCTTACCCGTCCCTTCTGCCGAGAGTTTGTTAATGATGATAATATTATTACTAATATTACTATTGCGCTGCCTGCCAGAGTGATTGAGTTACAAGTGTTTTAATACGGGTGTTAAATGCTTGACATAACTTAACTAAGCCAAACCTTTCAAAACTTAAACTTCTAAATTGACTTTAGATTAAAAATTAAGCAAATTAAAAATAATGAGATAAATATTTTCTATATTTATTGAACCTGTGTTTTAGTATGAGTTTTTAAGTCACATAATAGAATCAATTTAAAGAAATTGAGGTTAGCAGATTTAACTAAAAATATAAACTCAAACACCTAATTGTAATTTAAAGTTATTTTGATTTGAAAATAAGATTAATTTGGCTTAGTTAAATGTCAAGATCCTTTTCACCACTGACAAGTTTTGTTACATGTCCATGTCACTAGATTATTTCAAAATATTTTTTAAGTGATTATTTTTAACTAATCCAAGAAATGAACTCTTCTAAGTTGGCATTTACTAAAAAGTAAATGGGTAACCCTACATGCATTTATCAATAACTTGGGGAATGAATGATAAGAAATTAAAAAAATCAATTCCTAAATTTAATTACAAGGTTAAATAAAATACAAATTACTCGTTTAAGTTTAACTTGAATCTCACCATTTTTACTGAATTATTGTAAAATTAAAGTTAGTAACTTGACTATCAAAGGTATATATTATATACTCTTCATTTTATTCAAATAACAAAAGAAAAAAGGATGCAAAATGGCAGGATTCACTATGCATTTAAAGGAAGATATTAAAACTTTTAAAAAAAAGACAAGCAGCTGTATTGCCTGTGTTACTTTAGGATTATAGTTAAAGTCAAAATATAAACGTACATTGTAGCAGGTAAATTAGATTTTTAATTTAACATTTTGACCAATACAAAGACATTTCCCTGGCCTCGACCATGAAATAACCCTTTATAACCCCTTCCTTCCCTATCCAGGCTCAACTTTAACCTAGGGTGTGCTCTTTCTTTAGAAAAAGGGGCTTGTTTTAAGTATATGAGTTTGCCCTTTAGTGTCCTTTTTGTATTAAATAATATTTATCGATGTCAAATTTACATAAGAAATGTATTAATAAAATAAAATAATGGTAATGCATTTCAAGAAGTCAGACTTGGGGCCTTTGTATTATCTTACTAAATCACTTACCATAGTGAGTTATTATGTTTTAACACTTCTCACTGTGTATCTTTATGTATGTAAAATTAAGCCTCAGCTTAAGCGACTTTTGTTAGCTTGTTTACTACCATCGTTGTATCACAAAAATTTTAGCAAAAAAATTACATTAATAATGCGTTGACATCCCATAGGTTCCTTCCTGTTCATTGAGCCCATTCTTTTTCTCATCTACATCAAAGGCCTTTTTAAAATGTTTAAAATCTTCTAAGTGTTATGTAAATGAAACATAATTTCAACTTCATAACATTACAAGGTAACCTTGTTTTCTTGAAAAACTGATGTTAATATTTAAAATCATTTAGCCCTGTGGTTTGTTATAACCTGAGACCTTAAATTTTGTGCTTGTTAAGAAAGTGTTATGATAGTGGTCAAAAATGATCACCTTGGCTATGAGGTTAGCCTACACACCAATGCATTCAAAAAGACTCATGTCTTATATAAAGAACAAATAATTGCTCAAGAATGCAACTCAGACTTAGTAACATTACCAAACTGAATTAAAAAGAGCTCAGGTTTTAATTCGGTGTTTACTAGTTGAAACATGAACATAATTTTTTTTATAGAAAAACTTTCGGGGCTATTATTAATAAAATTACACTTTTATATGGATAGCTTGAATCTCAAGTTTTGTTAGTCACTTTCTCAACCAAACCCCCCACCACCAACTACTCATGACAAATTGGGTCAAGGCCAAGGATTTGCATACAATATATTATATATTTTGCTATCATACTAATGCAAGAACCATTGGTACAGAGAAAGATAATTCATATTCTTACCTTGATTTGATTTAACAAATAGAATAAAAATATTATATTGTTTTTAAGGATTCTCTATAATTATCATCAAGCTCAAAATATTTATCATACCCAATTGAGAATTTATAAAGGTTGAATTTAATATTTATTTAATTTTACCTTGGATCCACCTTACATATTTGTAAATTATAAAAATAAATTTTACATGACTATTAAGATCAAATAATCAATGACATGGTCATAATGTTTTGAATAAATGACATAAGATTCTTTATTTTTATCGTTGGTTTTAATGCTAGTAGAAAGTTTCCATTCTCGTGAAGCTATTCTGCTTGGGGCATTCTTATCACGAGTAAGAAAATCTTGTTGTGTAAAAATAATATTGTGTATATGTGTATTATAAATAAACCATGTTCTTGTTTTATATAGGTTATGTTTGATGTTGAGAGAAGTATGCCTTAGTAAGGATTGTAAACTGGAGAATATTTGGGCCTAATCGTTTTTTATATATATACATAGCTATACAAAATATGCAAGAGATTGTGTCCTGTTATCTTGGACAGAATTAATGATTGATTGTATGAATTGTGTTCCCAACATAAGGACCTAATTAAATGAATTTTTTTATTATTATTAAAACATGTAACTCAGCTGCAATTATGAACATAACATTTAGATTTAAAAAGGTTTTATCATTTTATTGAGTATTCTTGTGTTAAACATGAAGTATTTTCAAGCATTAATGTTATTTATGTTATTACTTATGGTTTTTTTTAAAAGTCTAATTGTAAATTATCAATGAAAACGACAAATGAAATTGCCTACGGCCCTGTTTCATTCCAGTGTAATAATTGTAGAACCTTCTTCTGTTTCTATTGCAATTCGCTCAACATCGTCATTTTCTTACACACTTTTGGATTTCAAAACAGGAAACTTTCCTAATAAAGCAATATGAGACTTTTGTGACTGAACTATTTCTTGTTTGCTTTATTGCTTCTACCCAAACCAATATCTTTCCTATTAAACTAGCTACTACTAACCCATTAAAGCAATCATTAAGTCATGAGGGAAATAAAGGTAGTGTGTGATCGACTTGAAGTTCTTGAAGGACCTTTCTAATCATGTCATCTTTTCTAAGAGATTCAGCTTATTGTTGGCGAGTTTTATGCTGCAGTTCGTACAAGATTAAACTGCGCAGGGTTCGTGATAATCATACCGGTGTGATGAACCTGAATATGGGACAATTCTTTGATAGCTCAGCGGTAAAAAAAATTGCACACTAACCCAAAGTTCCCAGGTTCAATTCTTGTTCCGAGGTGTCATTTTTCAATTATATTTAATCTATTTGATATATTTACAGAGATGGCTGTCTCTATAACCAAAGTTAATTTACCAAATAATTACTATAAAGAGAGAGAACAAGTAGGGCACAAGGACTTGCTGACTCATAACTGGGAAGGCTTAGCTGTCAGAAAAATACATTCCCTCTTGAGTGGGCGAGTTGATTTATAGTTGTCATCCATAGGTCAGATATTAAAATCATACAGAATAACTACACTAGCATTAGTACCGGAGGATCCCACCTCACGTATTCACTTCATAAACGGTAAATTATATTTTCTTGCCACTAAAATAAAATCTCCATCATTGCCATTCATGAATAACGGGCATCATTAACCTTTAACTCCACCTGTTCTGATCAACAGGAAGTTTACACACTAAGGGATGTATGCAAGACTGCCACTAAGTGGATGCTTAGTGTGAGTGGACCCTTAGTGCCGGGTTTACATATGGGTGGCACACGGTGTAGAGTTAAATTAAATCATGGCGTATCTGAGGAAAGGTAAAAATCAAGCATTCTATTTCACACAAATTTAACAGTAGATTTAAAAAAAATAGGCTATATAGAGACTCCATAAAAGCATTCGTTATATACACACTTTCCTTGCAGCAAACATGCCAATTAGTGTTTATGTTTTCTTTATTGTGGAGGCTCAAGGGCTGATGCACTCGAATCCGGCACTGCATCTAGTGACGTTGGTTTGCTTGCATCATCATAGGTTAACTGGTGTACTGTGAGTGTGCTTGAGACTATATTAACACACCACTAAGCATCCACTCATACTTAGTGGTGTTTTTGCATACTGCCTTAAGACTTGGAACGCAATATTTAACATACATATGAGGAACACTTACTGGTATTAGCATCCCACTAGTTGGAGAGAGTAAGAATGGATGATAACACATCTTCACACTCCACCAAACGTTTGATGTGACACAAGCCGTTTCACAGTGGTATACAAGAACAGGGCTGAGTGTTTTTTTTAACGCCGCGTCTTAACTTACATGTTCGGATTATACGCTTATGTACTGATTATGCTAAGGGTTTTAGGGATTACGAAGATTATATTTAGAGGTAATGCACCCATATTTGTGTGAAGCAAGAGTGGAAAACTATTTTGGTAAAACCACGTTTAGTACACCTGACCGATATTCAAACCTCTAGTCAACCAACATGCATGAATAAAACCTCTTCACTAAACTGTTGCAAATCACCAATGATATGAAAACCTAAGTGTCTTCTTCCTGAACAAACACTACTAAAATAAAATAAACACTACTGTGCAACTTCAAGCACCCAAGTGGCACAACACAATTCTACTTTAAACCAAGCAGGTATCAAAGGAAAATGGTATTAATTTCACTCCATTAAATACTCCTTGTGACACTCATTTGCAAATCAACATGCAAAGTAAAACAATGTTGGGAAATGCATTCCCATTATTCTTTTCTTCCCATCATCTTATACAATCCAAATAAATTTTTAGTGGTTCAAAAACTCCAAAACCTCAATGAAGTTTGCCAATAGTAAAAATAAATATTAGTTAAGATACAGCCTTGCCCCACCCAAAGGAACAAGCAATATTTGCAGAACACTGCTGGCCCCATAAAGGAGACTGTAAAGAGCCAAAGATTGTAGATGAAAAGTAGGAACCAAAAACATTCAAATGCATATTGCCAGAGACCAATAAGCATCCTTCCCATTAAGACGACAAGGGAATTATGAAACAATGTAGAGTATCACAAGGTGGATCCAAAATAAAAAACCATAAACAGCCTCAGTGGCGTAGTTAGCTGACGCGCTAGTTTTGTATTGAGCTAGACTGCTGAGGACAGGGAAATTGAGGTTTGAATCTTGGTCAGGTGAACTAGGAGTGATTTTTCCTTAGTCAGTTCCCAATTACCTCCCAGTCAAAGACCCTGCAAGAGGCTCTTTGAGATCAGTGGATACCCCCCGTTTTTTTATCATTAAAAACCCTACAAAACTGAGAATGTGGCACAGTAAAGCAGAGTCAAAAGTGTTTTTACATACTTTTATTTCTACACTTAGCTCTAGTTGTAATAATAATGAATATAATAGAAATAGTTAACATATAAAAGTTTAGTTAAGCCTACATGAAAATTTATTGGTCGTGAGAAAGTTCAAATTTATTCATTTGGGCCTAGTATTAGTGATATAAGTGAATCCTCTTCTTTTTTCCCATCACTTCTTGAAGATCAGGTTGAAGGCTGGACACTTTGACTCGAAAATCCGAATTCATGTCAAGTCTATTTCTATACTTGTTTTTCATGTAGCAGTGTTATTATTATTATTATTATTACCGCGTCTTACTACCCATTCGGGTTATACGCACTTACGCTAATGTGTAATGGTAGGGTGATTGTGAGATGAAATGAAGGACCTACAGTTTAACGTGGAATCCGAACCACGGTGGAGGCCTGGCATTCCACACATTCACAAGATGTCTTGTCAGAGGTGAAGGAAGGGTTTGGAAATCAGATAAATCTGTGCTGGGACCGGGGATTGAACCCCGGCCGCCAGCATAGAAGTCTTGACACCTTACCCCTAGACCGCCAGGTCACCTGTAGCAGTGTTGAACAAGCTTGTTCACATCAGTAAGTTGTACAAAAAGGCAGCGAATGTTTCATTGGTTTTTCAGCTAGTTGATTTTGATCATCTTGATAAACCAATTATTCCTCTTCAACTTCACTTATTGTTCTTTAAAAGAATCACTTTTAAGCCATTAACCAACAGTCCATGATTAAAATCAATAACATGAAAATAATAAAACATAAATTAATATGAATATCTTTGCAATGTATGATGACTAGCAGTGTATTATGATGAGGGACGTGACAACTCTGACTAATCTGCCCGAGAACAAAACAGTGGCCTTGGGATGTGCAGTACACATAGCAATAGGGGCACTGTGGAGGTGGGTGAGGAGGGTGGGATGCTTTTAATTGATTAAGATTAGGCCTACTGTTATTGATTATTTTAACCTTTTATGTTGTTAAATTTTAACGGTTGTCGCAGACTCCCTAGGAACAGCTCGCGAAACCCCGGGGGTCTGCGACCCATCTTTAGGGAACCACTGTCCTAAATGGTTTTCCACTCTCCCTCCACACAAATCCGGGTTCACTTCCTCTAAATTCAAGCTTGCCAATTCTTAACCCATTAGCATGATTAGTACTTAAGCGTTTAGCCCGAATGGGTAGTAAATTAATATATAAGAAATAAAAAAGTCATTTCTATATAATTTTTTTCTGGCTCGTCTTTTTAGTAGTCCAAATCAAATTAATAAGTTTAAAATAGCATTATTGAAATACCAAATAAAAATAAGGCTTTGATGGTATATTAAACAAAAGACCAATGTAGTGGATTAAAAATATTATAAGCCAGGTAGAAAATTATAAATTTCATTTCAATTCAATATAGTTTTATTTATTCTAAAACTGTATTATATTACAAAAAACTATTCAATGACACTATTTTTCTTTAAAAAATATTACAGTAACTACAGTACAATATTTGATATAATTTTATGGAGAAATTATACTCACGCATGGAAGATTAAATCTTGGATACAACTTTTTTGTTTGCTAAAAATACCTCCAATTTTCAAAATATTTAGTGTTGGTTGATTAATTTTAATTCAAACAGTGGCTGTGAACGCCTTCAAAACAAAAGAGTTTACTGATTGGTTTAACATTTTTAGTGTGTGAACAATTTTACATTTACTATAAGATAACTAAAGGATGATATTGGTTTAACAATGAGGAGGTTTACTTGTAAAATGATATCAAATGAATAGAAATTGAAATGAAAATTGAAATTAACTAGTTTGTGAAGAAAAATCGCCCAGGTAAAGAGTAAAAAAAATGTGTGTAAAATCTAATGCACAGTGATGATATCTCTCTTCTTTAGTAGAAAGAGTCCCACATTGAAACAGTAATAGCATTTATATTTTGGCATTTATTACCTTTATTGAATAAAAATGGAGACAAAAACAGAAGGAAAAAATAAACTTTAAGCAAACACTAGCTCGGTCTATTTTGAATTCAAACAAAAACAGCCAGACCGTTTGTCACACATCTAAACAGTTTTTGTTTCAATTCAAAATTAAGATATGTTTGTCCTGCTCTTAGTTTTATAAAAGCATTAATGCTGATATAAAAAAAACTTTCAAATGTGTGTGTGACTTTTTATACTATAGATAAGACAAAATAAAATGTCACCTTTGTGCATTAAGCTTGTATATGATTTGTGATCATATACCTGACATGTCTCTTAAAACGCGTCGGTTTGGACGGGACCCTGTATCTTCAGCGTAATCATGAGAGCAATATACATAGCAGATCACTCCATCCCGCTTTTAGATGGTATTTCGCTGTTTTATCAAAAGGAGCTACACGGTGAGGATATACCATATTTATTTGAATGCAATGTACACCTTTTTTGGTCAAATCATGCCATGAAAATTAGGGTCCGCATTAGATTTGACTGCAAACTTGAAAAACACCGCTGATCACACTGTAGTGCATCTTCGCTAGTAGAAACTGGCGGAATGGTTTTGAAAGTCAAATATATATAAATATATATAAAAGAAATAACATGGGCGCTTCTAATATGAATCAAATTCACATGCATGGAGGTAGTGTCTCATTACAAAGAACATTTTTACATATAACAATCAAGTAAGGGTCAGACTCAGACCGTTTGCTTGCGCTTCTCTATAATCAGTAGAGGCCTAGCTGCGATGTCATAGCCATGCATTTGTCTATTGAACAGACTTCCAATGAAGTTAAAAATAAAAATGAAAAGGCTTTAAGTGACGAGAGAAGATGATAAATCGAAATTTTGACCTAGAGACAACAAGATAACACTACAACTACCGAGTTATTCATAATAAAATATTTTAAATAACGGTCGCGTAGGAATAGTGTTTTTTCATCAAATTGAGTTTACAATAAAAACTCATTGTTGTAAAAAGTGCACTTTTTACTGATGCACATTAGATTCAATGGCGCATTACATTCGAGCAAATATGGTAACATGTCTGGATGTGTTGTGAGTCATGCACTTTCACAGGTCGGGAACACACAATTGATGGAAATTATGTTTTGCATCAATGATTGCTACAGACCGAGGATCGGATCAGATTTTTTTTTTTGTATCAGCCACATTTGTGTGTGTTGTCACCTGCTCCAGATCAAGAAACAATGTGTGGATATAATATAAGTGGGGACTTGACTTAAGATTCTACACAATTTCATTCCTTATTTTTATAAATTCTTCATGTGTTATAATATTTAGCAAATGATATAATAATGTGAACATTCTAAACTTCTAGTATACTGTAATTTTCAAAATAACAAATATCCAAGCACACAAATACCAATAATAGTTATTATAATTGTACAAATTAAAAGTAATTGTTATTAACAATCCTAGAGATAGGTATATTTTAGAGTTAAAAATCATCTTAAACTCTCAGTCAACAATAACACTATCTATAATGTCTCATACACATGAGTGATGTTTCAATGTATTCTGAACTCACACTACATGCTGTCTATTAATGTGCAGACAATAAACTATTAACAAAACTAATAGCAATCATGAAAACATTTGCATCACTTGGTATGAAATTATGTCACATAATTATTTTGAAATTGTAGCATACTGTGACACTACACATTTGTTCCCTAAAGAGCTTTATAACCATGTATAATTCTGGTGCTAACCCGTCTGTCCTACCTATCATAACATAATATATTGATTATTTATATAAATGTGTGTATTTGTAAATAAAAACAGTACTATCAACTTACACTAAGATTCTAGGTTCTACTATATAATAATTAACTTGGTGATCCTAACTGTAGTTTCCTCTAAAATACTATCTAAACAAAATAAACCAATAATAAACAAGCTCTATAGTTTTGGTCAGCCATTCATTTTTTGTATAGTAACCTAAGATACCCTTTTTTAATTCCAGGCTGAGCTAATAGGATTTACCACCTTCATATTGATGTGGCTCGACTTATAAGCTAGCTTTACATTTTTAGATAGTCAATATTTAAATGTGGATTAGGTTAAGTTGTATTTACACCTGTCTCCACCTTATATTCAAGCATGTGAAAAAAGTTCATAACAAAAGAATATACCAATCCTATATTCACAATAAGTTAAACATTTATCATTCTGCAAAATATTTCTTCACAAATCAAATTTTGTATTCAAATTTAATACAATTATCACATCCCAAATTACCAATTTTACATTTTACTCATCTTTGATAATATGTTCATTTATCACCTTTACATATAAAAAATCCCATGCAAAAGCAACCTAAAAATGAAAAAAAAAATTACAGCAACAATTTTTATATAAATGTTTTCTTAACAAATAAAAGAAAAATTCTTGACTTCAGTCTTGAATTATAAGTGAAAAATTGAGGCATAAGTATAGTTAAGTCAGTGCTTGATAAATAATCCAAAAATCAATACCTTCTCATATTAATGGAGAAATAAAATAGATTGTGCATTAATTTTATATTTTTACATTTGTAAATTGGCACATATGCACTTGAAGTGCCATCTCATAGTAAAAATCAATTATAGTAACACTTTGTCAAACTTATTATTTATGCTATTTTTTATTTCTCCTAGGCTTCAGAATGAAACAAAAGAGATTCTTAAAAATGTTATACTTCAGTAAAAAGTAGCTTGAGCACAATTAAGAAAATATGCAGTCAAATAACTGATTCTTAAAACTAAAAAAGTTGTATCTTAGGATTAGCAAACAAGAGCTAGACGGCACTAATAATATCTCTTATTTAATGTTTTTAGAAAAAGATGGAGTGATGTCGGTCCTTTTGAAATTGATAACAAGTAACGTAAGGTTCTTGGTCATTAACAAAGTTTCGAGAAGACATCAGATTTTCCTAAATTCACATATTTTGAATATTTTTGGCTCATTACATTTTCTCGTCATTACAAGCTATAGTGAGTCTTATCTTATTTTTACTTTTGAAAGCGTCATTTTGAGATCTCATGAGTAGCCCTAATTTTAGATGACGATAAATAACTCATTTAACAAAATTTAAAAATTAGGTATAAACCCTTTTCTTTTACAATTACAATTGATTAAATACAAATATCAGACCAACAGGAACACAATTCTAAAGAGAAATTGGGAAAAAAGTGGTCAAATATTAATTAGAGAGCATTATGTCCCATAAACATAAAAAAAAATCTAGACTCAGATAAATTGAAAAGTAAATTTCGATTTGTTTAGTTAATCATTTTTTGGATTAGAATTTTAAAAAAGTTTTACAGATTTAATACTTTAAAGCCTAATATAAACAAAACAAGTTAATCAAATATATTTTTACAAATAAAGTTTTGAAATTTATTTTAAAATTTAATTGTCTACTTTTTAATTAATTATTTAAAAATTTGTTTAGGTAAAAAATCCAATTTGGCTCATAACTAGCATATAGTAGTTATTCTTAATTTGACAAAGTTTCAGTCTTCAGTCCACACAGTTCCTCGCTGACGGCCCATAGTTTGGCTGCTTTGTCTGGGTCCAGTATCTTATCGGAAGTGAAAAGAGAGCAATCTCGGTACATTAGCCCAGATTGCCCTTCCAAGGATTCCTCCGTTGCACAATACAGCACTGTCTGGGCTGCCTAAACACACATCGTTTACGACACTTAGTAGTTGACAATCCAGTCAGATCAAAGACCATTCATTAAGTTAGTATTTAACAAATGAGAATCAGATCATATATAATTAAATTACTATTTAGTCAATATGAGTCCCATTTCATGATGATATTTCTGATAAGTGAAAAGAGAGCAATCTCGGTACATTAGCCCAGATTGCCCTTCCAAAGATTCCTCCGTTGCACAATACAGCACTGTCTGGGCTGCCTAAACACACATCGTTTACAACACTTAGTAGTTGACAATCCAGTCAGTCCAAAGACCATTCATTAAGTTAGTATTTAACAAATAAGAATCAGATCATATATAATTAAATTACTATTTAGTCAATATGAGTCCCATTTCACGATGATATTTCTGACCTCAGTGAGAATAAAATTTGGGATTCTTTGATCAATAAACATATCTGTTTTCTAAGACGAAAAATGTGATGTCCATACAATAATCTAGATAGATGGAAGTTTGTTGGAATGAATTTTCTGTATTAATTGATCTGACATTCAGTTAAATAATAAGCCACTAATTCAACAAAAATAGCGTCAAGTTTCTCAATGATATTTTTAACGTGTGGACATAGCCCTCTCCTAGATGTGAAGAAAGAATTGCCCGATGCTGATCCTTAAGTCTGTGGTTGGGCATTTATTGTCCAAGGTACTAGCAGATAAAATCCTGAAAAAATTATATAAGATAAAGAAAAACCGTGATGAGTAAGAAGGTTACTTACCTGAGAGGCTGATCTCATATAGAAGAACAAGACAGGGGTGGCTAAAATAAAGTAGTACCATTTGATGTGTGTATACCTGAAGAGCCCAGTATAAGCAAATCCTGGGCACAGGACATACACATCCACCCCCGTTCCATCCAAACGTTGAGCTAGTTCCTTTGTGAAAAGTACATTTGCTAGTTTAGAGTTGTTATAGCCAGGATTCTGTCTACCTTTGATTGGGAAGCCCTTCTCACCGCGCAAATTGTCGAATTCTATTTCACCCTTCTGATACAAAGTTGAGGAAACATTTACAATTCTGAAAGAGGAATAAATCCATATAAGTTGCATATATACTATTCAAATTCAATTCAGACACCTTAAGAATTAGAAGGACATGATGCATGTTACTGTAGACCAAATTGCAAACTAAGAATGTATTGTATTTATGTTTTACTCAAATTAGAAAATAATATTAAATGGTATGTATTCACAACTATATGTTAATTTTTGTTGGAATTATGGCTAGGCCCTAATATGCAATCATTGTTTTTATTTGTAGCAAAAAGAAAATGAAAATATGTTAATGTGTAAAAATAATTTTTCAGGTATATTTATGTGGATTAAAAAAAAAATTGAATGCCGTAAGTATGCTTGCGATAGAGTAGGTTAAAGATTAGACGGTAAGTCTCATTTTTAATAAGAACCAAACATTAACACTTTGCCCAATGACGGTAATGTAATGTGTGAGTTGTGACTTCCTTTTTGTTGTATAAACTAGACTACATTATTTTTGTTTATATATTTGCTTTCTTCTTAGCATATTGGGTAAACTACACTTTAGGGTTCAGTTTATAATAACTATGCTAATGTGGTAGAGATGAGGAAGGTAAAATTTAAAGTAAATGTATCTCATCAGAAAATCAGACTGAATGAGCTTGACATTTAGACCATATGCCCTCAAGCGTAGGTTTATTTGCTCCTATCATTCGTTTCTGTATTTTCCTTTTCACCACCAGAAAAAAAAGAGACAGTAATAAACAATATTTGTTTGGATATAATACACTTTAAAAACAATTTCTCACCTACTAGGTGCAGATTCTTTTAGTCTTGGCAGCAAAAGATTAGTTAGAAGAAAGTGACTAAGGTGATTCACTCCAAAGTGTATCTCAAATCCATCCTTAGTCTTCTTGTTTTCCTGGACGGGGATATAAACTCCAGCGTTATTAATTAGGACGTGAATTTGGGGGAAATCCTTCAGCACTTCTTCTGCAAACTGACGCACTGAATTCAAGGATGATAAGTCAAGATGCATGGGGATCTAGAATTAAAATAAAGAAAAAATAATTAAATCCTATAAAAAGTAAAGCTGCTAATCGAGAGCTAGCCATAACAATGACTGCATTTTTAAAAGGCTTATCTATTGGCATAAGTTATGTGAATAATAGACTGTCTTTTAAAGAATTTAAAAGAAAAATCAATAGTTAAAAGTTAAGCAGACTATGGAGGATAGATAATATAAAAAATAACTTAAAATAAATTGTTCAAAAACATTAACACACTTTTTCCTACATATAAATTACCTAGGCCTTCTGGTATAATATATTCCATGACTTGTTAGTGAGTTTTCAATATGAAACAACTGGCAATACACACCTATTTTTGAATTAGTTTTAGTTTTTCAAAATGTGAAGTCATTAAAATTGTAGGCCTATGTGCACTAAAGAATAAGAATTTAAAAAAAAAATTAATCAGAGATATTTAACATGAACTTTATGAATTGAATTATATCAGCACATGACTTATAAACCAACTTAAATTTAGTAGGTAACAATAAAGGCAAAGCCCTCGGGTGGGGGTGGAGCACCTTCATGGCTCAATTCTAGACATTTTATTTGTGATAGTTTAGTAAATAAATAATTTTTATCACCATAATACATAAAACCATATTACATTCATAATAATCAAATCACTTTCTTTTCATACTATACTTTTGAACAACAAGCTGTTAAACTGATAACTTTAAACTTAAGATCAATCCACTTTTAAAAATTGTCAAACAAACTATTAACCATTTTGAAGCAACATACAGCATCTTTGCTCAACAATAGATAGCAGATACAGACTAGTAAGTGCATTCTAGGTGAATAGTGTACACATAAGGATGACTCATGCTGAGTCAACTCACAGTGAATGGCCTCATGTTGTAGCTGGTCCACCTGACCTCAGCACTCCTCTTTCCCCTTCCCCAATGAGTTAGTACAAACCTAATTCATTGACAAAATTTTGTTTAAATTGAACTGTGCCTAATTCTATGGAATTGTTTCCATATTAAATTAATAATTATTAACCAGTAAACCCTTGCAAAACTTTCGCACATTCAACCTTCCCACACCTCCCCCCCAAATGATTTAGTATTTTGTTGGGTTGTTGAGATTAAATACTTAGCGAAGTGTATACACAAAATAATAAAGAGCGTTTTATTTTCGGCAATTGATACAAAAGTATTGTTAGATCATTCTTTTAACTTAGTTTTTAAACAAATGATGCGTTTTAACATAAAATGAGTAAGATATGTCAGAAGTCGGTAAAAAAAACTATCCAATGACACCTTATTCATTGCTGTAGGCTTTGTATTAGTTGGGAAAAGGGATGGTGAGAACAGAAATAATATATAGGATTTTGAATTTATGGCAAACATTAACAGTGAACAATATTTTTAATTAAATTGTTATGATACTTAGTATAAGCCCCTACTCCAATAATTCTACATCAAGCCTAATTATCCTATAGAGGTAATTAGGTGTGTAATTATTATGCATAATATCTACCTACATATGTGTTTTAAATCAGCTATGCTTAGCTACGATATTGTAAATTCTCTGCCTCAGGCCATAATACTCACTTAATAAAGCAATGATTTTATATTTAAAACTAGCAGTCCCGCACGGCGTTGCCCGTGAACCACTGTAGTATAATAATTATATAAGCTTGACAACCCCCCCACCCCCCCCCACTGCCCGTTACCCACTGTGGTATCATAATTATATAAGCTTCACAACCCCCCCC
>CABFOW010000849.1:13322-89212 GCA_902141385.1 Timema californicum | reverse complement strand
CCCACCCCCCCCACGCTGCCCGTTACCCACTGTGGTATAAGAATTATATAAGCTTCACAACCCCTCCCCCCCCCACGCTGCCCGTTACACACTGGTATAAGAATTATATAAAGATATTAAAAAAATGTCTAAAAATTATAGAAAAATGTTAAGGGTGGACAACCCTTATCACTAAGGGGTATGAAAAATAGATGTTGCCCGATTCTCAGACCTACTCAATATGCTCACAAAATTTCATGAGAATCGGTCAAGCCGTTTCGGAGGAGTACGGGAACGAACATTGTGACACGAGAATTTTATATATAAGATGTTGTTAACAAACGAACCTAATTTTATTTGTGTCTCTCAGAGGTAAGCAAGGTTTACACAACATTTTTTTCTTAAATCTACACACTTTGACATTTGATAAAAAGTTGGCAATGATTTGTTGATTATACACAGAGCTATGGTATTTTTTATTTAAATTCTGCACTCCTTATGCAGAGCCTCAGAAACAACATACATGCAATTTTTCAAAGCGTTACCAATGGATATCTCAGAAAGTATGTGGCCTTGAGGAAACACTTTAGGATTAGAAAATTGGTGGTAGTAAGTGAAAAAAGTTTCATGAAAAGCTTAGGTGGTAGGTGTAATGGCATAAGTCAGGGGTTCTTAAACTGGGGTCTGTGGATGAACTTCAGGGAGTTTGTGAACTGAAGACAAAAAATTACAAATGGTAGAGCAAAGCTTGGATTCAATTAAAAAGTATACTGTTTTTTCAACACGCATTCATCACTTGGTGTGATCAAAACAAAAGATAAAAATAAATCGAATTTCAAAGATGACATCCACAATTTTAACTTCTTAATCAAGAAAACAACAGCAATCTTTTCAGTGACTTTTTCTTTTGAACAGTTATTAAAGCTCACTTTGATGTTACAAACTATGAATTTATTTCACTTTTCTTCATGAAGTTACCATTCATTTTTGCATAAAAAGGAAAAGTGAGAGACATAATTCGTTGTAAAGAATGTCTTTATATTATGCCCCTGAAAATGTAAATGATTTACACTGCAATAAAGTAAACTAGCAAATTGCGCTATAATCATGTAAGCCCTTTTTCGACTCCCAGTAAAAAACCAAATAGTAATATTTTTTTTTAGTTAGAAAATTCAAAACGATATGTCTGGGAAAAAAATTGAAATTGTATTAGCGGTTGCACATCTTCAAGTCATTGCATTGTTATTAAAGCCCTCATTTGTGAATTTTGACCAATGAAAAAGGTTAATATTGGGTCAAAAAGGTAGCTATTTTGTCAATAACGGTCGACACTTAAATATTGAATAGAAAAAATTTAAAAAATTGACTGTTGGGTTAAAATTTTGAAATTTTACTAGCAGTTGCACATCTTCAGATCATTTCATTGCTATTACAGTCCTCATTTGTAAATTTTGATAGGGGTCTACAAGGATAGAACTTTTGTATTAAAGAGATAGATGGTAAGCCAAATTTTCACAATGTGTATTTACATCCATTTTTATGGGAAGGAGGTCCACGACCTTTGTCAGATTCTCATAGGGTTTCATGACCCAAAAAGGATTAAGAACCACTGGCCTAAGTGAATTTGTATGGAATGCCTTGCCATTAACTTTTAAGAGACAAAACATAATAAACGTTCATTTAGTGCCAAATTTTTTCCCTTTAAAACATAAAGATCACAAAATTAAAAATTTCAGCACACCGGAACTCATCCACTAAATGTAAAATATCATTGTCATTGTTGTCGTTATTATTGCCTCCTTCAGCTCCAAGAATTTTCTTCCTTCCTTCAAGTCATTTTCCTAAGCTCCTCTTTTCTAAGAATGTGTTTGTGCCTGTTTGCTTTGCACTAAAGAATCAAAATGATTCAAAATGGTTCTCTTCTCACACAATCTTCTTAGGACGTCTTCATTTGTCAGCCTGTCTGTCCATCTAATCTTCTAAAATCTTCTCCAGCACCACATTTCAAAGCTCTCCAAGGATTTCTTTTCCATCTTCCTAAGAGTTCAAGTTTCTGCTTCATACAGTGTGATGCTCCAGATGTAGCATTTCATCAGTTTCTTGCTCAGTTCTAAACTTAACTCGCAGACTAGCAATGGCCCTTTTTGTTGAAAACATCCTCGGCCATGGCGATACTTGACCTAATTTATTTAGTGCAGTAGGCATCCTTTGTTAGCAGAGTTCCTAGATACTTGAACTGCTATGTTTTCCAACTCCTGGTATCCAATTTTGACTTTTCAACAGCTCTCCATTTTTTGAAATAAGCATCCCTTTTGACTTCTCAATGTTAATCTCCTGCCATATCTTCTCCCTATCTCCAATAACTGGTCCATCATTTCCTGCAATTCTTCTTTTTTTCTGACCAGCAATGCTGGGATCATATGCATATTTTATTGTATTGATGATGTGTCCTCCTATCCTTAAATTTGCTACGTCCCTCTAGGGCTTCCCTGACCAGCCCCTAGCCATAAAAGTTGAACAGACTGGGTGACAAATAGCATTCCTGTCTCACACCTCTTCTTAGCTCTACGCTGTTGGTATCTCAGTCATTCAGCCTCACCTTCACTCGCTGTCCCAAATACAGGTTTTCAATAAGCCTTCTGTCTCTCCAGTTGATGCCAATCTTCTTCTATTTCCATAAGTTTCTTCCATTTCACTCTATCGAATGCCTTTTGCCAGTCAATGAAACCAATGTAGACTTCTACCTTGACTTTGAGCACTCGTTCTGAAATTATTCTCAGCATACCAATACCAACTCTAGTTCCTTTTCTGAATCCAGATTGGTCTTATTCCATCACACGTTCTACTTTCTGTTGCAGTTGCCTGTTGAGTATTCTTAACATGATCTTCCCCACATGAGAGATGGGGCTGATTGATGGTCTTGTGGTCAATACATTTCTTGGCTTGCTTCTTCTTTAGTGTCACCATGGTTACATATATAAAGTCCTTGGGCAATTCTCTTGTTTTGTAGATCTTACTTATAAGTTTTGTCAGAGGCATTGATCCATTGTTTACCAGTTCCTTCAGAAGGTCAGCTGGTATATGTCATAATCTCCAGCAGCTTTCCTTCTTTGCATGTCCTTCATGGCTTTCTCCACTTCACTCTTTAAAATACTGGGTCCTTTTTCATCTTCCTATATAGCTTTCTGCTTCAATCACTCTGTTTCCTCATGGAATTTATTTGTCGTACAGTTTTTCAATATATCTCTCCCAAATCATAAAAACCTCTTTACTTTGTTTTCATTCCCTCCCAGTTCCTTTGCTTTCTGGTACATGAAGTCATACCTTCTTTTTATTTGAATGTCAACAACCTCACCGCATGTCTTCTATATGTAGTATCTCCTTGCTTTGGCTGTTTCTCTCCTTAACTCGTTGTTTAACCTCATGTATTATACTTTGCTATGTATTTTCCATTTTACGGTTAAATAATGTAGGCCTATACATATATTATTATTAGGTTTCTTTCCAAACTAGCTGAACATAACCTTTATTACGGTAATTACTCAGATGACTTGATCTCGCCTTGCTATCATTCCATTCTCTAGTAAATTAGAATCTCAATATTCATAAAATAAGCCAATTTAGTTTCATAGTATTTTAAGATGATGTTATATTGTGAGGGAACATGGACCAAACCAAGGCTGTTTCCAAATAGTCAAGTACACTTGACTTGATGCAGACATGATACAAACTTGATGACTTTACACTTACCACGCACTTGATATTGAAGACTGCAACAGACTATTTGAACGGCAAATTATCCTTCCCACACCCTTGAGTCTGCAGTGCCGCTTCCTACCAATGATCTTAGAAACAATTTTAAACGCCATCAATTATTCTGAATTAGCATAAGCTACTCACAGATTTTTAGTGGCTTCTTTTCACTGGACATGACAAATTATCCAAATTATTCAACACAACACAGTACAACACTACAATACAATAACCCAATCAGTATATTTAACGCACATAATATATCTCTAGTAGATGAAAAATTAAACAGTTGCCAGTCAAACATCGCATCGACGGTGTGTCGAGGGTGACTCCCCATCGCCCTTGGACTCAAGAATGTGTAAGGGGTGCATCAGCACACTTCATTACTGTGATTGCCAATGCAACTGTTAAGTGAATGTCAAGGGTTGACGGCGTGTGAAGTAGACTATTTGGATAAAGCACAAGTGTTTGTCTAGTTTGTTTACGCTTAGACTAAAATTTTATTGAGTTTTCTAAAATTTTTTAAGTTGATAATAGTTTCAAACGAATATAATAATTATAATATGTTTGGATTTGCCATTACCTTGCGAGTATAGTGATATTAACTTATTAATTTTTTAATGATTTGCTAAATATATTATTATTATTTAGTACCGCATCTTACTACCCGTTCGGGTTATACGCTTTAAGTACTAATTACGCTAATGGATTAGGAATTGGGAAGGTTGAATTAAAGGAAGTGAACCCGCATTTGCGTGGAGGGAGAGTGGAAAATCATTTAGGGAAAACCACCCCCAGTTCCCCCAACCGAGATTTGAACCTCGATCTCTCCGTCCTCAGCAGTCGAGCTCAACACGTTATACGACTATCGCGTTAGCCAACTACGCCACCGAGGTGGGTATTTGCTAAATAGGCCTAAGTCAAATAGCCTAGTGTATCACAAGATAAGGTGCTTACGCATCATTCCCGCTAGAATTAATACAAAGTTATTTTTTGTTCATAAGTGCAAAATTGATTTACTCACCAATTCACCTGAAGCCACATCACGGCGAATTTCTTCAATTGCACTTTTTGCATTATTCATGTCACGGCATGCCATGATAATCCTCGCTTTCCTTCGAGCCAAATTACGGACAGTTTCTTTCCCGATCCCTGAATTTGCCCCTGTGACCAAAAACACTTTTCCTTGGAGAGAACTATTACTCTTGCATTGGCCCCATTGCCTTGCTCTGTATTTTCGTAGTATGCCAATAGTTAACAACACAGGGAAAAAAACATACAATACAACAGACACCATCTTTTCAACTTTTTCACCCATCCAGCAAAAATATGTTAATTAGGCCTTGTATTTATTTATGGTCAAGAAATGTCAGTTAAATTGTGTATAAATCGTTAATACAAATTACAAAATATTCATAACATTATTTAAGAGGTTAGATCAAAGACCGTCTGCTAAAGCAAAGACTAATAATAATTGCTGCTTAATGCTTTAATTTCGAGTTTTTCTTTATATTAGTTCGCTTGTTTTTTGTTAAAATTACCTTCAAATATATATATTTTTAAAAATAATCTCATGGTTAGTAATGAAGACTTATTGATTACTTTTCGGCTATAAATATTAATTTTAGATTAATTAAACATTAAGTTGGAGAGTCTATTTTGTATTTATACAAAAGTGTATTAATATTAACACAAAATTAAGTTTTAGGGTGGTCAAACTGATCTATATGAATTTTTTTCTCCTTCATAGTTCACACGACTAGAATAATTATTTCGGGATTTAAAATGTTACGGACGACCTTATGGCGAAACGATATTTCAAAACTTATGTTAAAAAGAGTTTTGAAAACAAATGTGGTGAGATGTTTAAGTTTAGAGTGCACAAGAAAGAAACATCTGCCAGGGTATGGGGCCCCATTTCTTGGGAGGATGCACCATGAGAAGAGGTGGGATACAATTCAATACTCATTCTACAGTTCAAGTAGCCTTCCAAATCATAGTAAAGTCAATCTCCCTGCCCTATCCCCAACTATGGAGACTGGCACTATCATTAGTTGGGCAAAAAAGGAAGGTGATAAGCTTAATGAAGGAGACTTATTAGCAGAAATAGAAACTGACAAAGCAACTATTGGGTTTGAAACTCCCGAAGAAGGTTATCTTGCAAAGATCATTATTGGTGCTGGAACAAAAGATGTTCCCATTGGTAAGTTGGTTTGCATTATTGTTGAAAACGAGGCAGATATTGCCGCATTTAAAGATTACATAGACACGGCAGAAGCAGCTGTACCAACACCAATACCAGAAGCCCTTACCCCCACTCCATCTCCTGCCCCCACACCGGTATCTGCTGCTACTCCTACCACTCCCCCTCTTTCTCCCAGCGAAGCTCCAACAGGCAGCAGAATTTATGCCAGCCCATTAGCCAAGAAATTGGCTGCAGAGAAAGGCATTCCACTTGAGTCCATTGGAAAGGGAAGTGGCATTTATGGTTCTATCACTTCAGCTGACTTGGCAAAAGCACCTGCAACACCAGGAGGTGTACCTTCTGCTCCACCACCAACAGGGACACAAGGAGCACCATTTTCTGACATCAATGTCTCAAACGTTCGTGGAATTATAGCCAAGCGTCTCTTGCAGTCCAAACAAACAATCCCCCACTACTATCTTACTATTGATGCGAGACTCGATGAAGTCATAAAGATTCGTAAAAAATTCAACCAACAGCTGGAAAAAAAAGGAGGCAAACTAAGCATCAATGATTTCATCATCAAGGCTGCCGCAATGGCTTGTTTACAAGTTCCTGAGGCAAACTCATCTTGGATGGACACATTCATTCGACAGTACAGTTCTGTTGACATCAGTGTGGCAGTATCAACAGATAACGGACTCATCACTCCAATAGTATTTAATGCAGATACCAAAGGCCTTTTATCTATCAGCAACGATGTGAAAAGTCTCGCTGTAAAAGCCCGTGAGGGAAAACTCCAACCGAACGAATTCCAAGGTGGTACATTCACAATCTCAAACCTGGGGATGTTTGGAGTTAAACACTTCAGTGCCATCATAAATCCGCCTCAGTCGTGCATCCTTGCAATAGGAGGGACGGAAGACAGACTGATACCTGATAAAGACTCTGAAGCAGGATTCAAACAAGCGACATATGTGACAGTGACTCTTAGTTGTGATCATCGTGTTGTGGACGGGGCTGTTGGAGCGCAATGGCTAGGGAAGTTTAAACAGTTCATTGAAGATCCTAACTCAATGTTATTGTAACAAACCGTACAGTAGTTAATTGTGAAAATATTTTCAGGCATGTTTTTGGAGCACTAGTCGTTGTTAGGTTCTAATGTGTTCATCTTGTCTTGTAAACAGTCCAGCGCATTTTGTTACTATAAAAAGTTGTAATTTGATTTGGATGATTGTGTTAAGATAACCTTTATTTAAATAATTATGTCTTATCACTGCCATGCTTTTTCTTAGCTCAGGATATTATATTGGTTCTACCTACCAGAGTTTAGAGCTATAAGGTGACCATATTAAATGCGAGCCTACCACCTTTCAAAACATCCGTATTAAGTTATTATTTGAGGATTTTAAGTGGAGATTATCATAATTAATACGAGTGACTCTTCAAGTCCATCAAAATCAAGAATTTCTAGGCATTGATATCTCAGGTGTGTTTGGAGCTTGAAAAAAAGGTTTGATTTAAGATAACATATACCTTATTTCTTTATACCTTATTTAAATAAGTAGAAGGCTATCTTCCCCTTCTATCTTCCTCTCTCTGTTTAATTACTATGGCCGTTTGGCGGCATTTTTCATTTGTTTGTCTGTTAAATTATCATAGTTGCTGAAAATTTCACAATTTAATTACGCCGACTTCACAACATTTATTAGGATTCATACTAGAGGTGTGCGAAATCCATTTTCTATATTTGAAACGAAGCCGAATCGAACAAGCTTTCCGAAATATTTCTGAAACCTAATTGAAATTTGTAAATTCTCCTATTATTTTATGTTGAACAAAAAGATGAGCTTGTATTTATATTTATCTATATATATATTTGTGTATATACTTATATGTCATTAAACACCAAATGGGATTTATAGAATGTTTTATTTCTAATTAAATTTTAAAATTATCCTCCAAACACTAGTAAACTATTTTATTGTATTGGTTATTCAACACAAAGGTTATTTAATTAACAATTAAATCTAGAATAGAACTAACAGGTGCACTAGCTTTTGCCTGAGAAGATAATGGGGAAAATCATATTCTATAAAACCACTGCAGATAACCAAGTTTCAAATAAAGTCAAATCCCAATCTTCTGACTCTATAAGGTGTACATTTTCAATTCAACTATATGTAGGCTACAGTAATCATATAGTCTATATTTATACTTGCATAGTTGCCATCATTTTTGTTGCACACTCTGTGCATGTGATTTTGATATGATATTATTGTGAGTTTAGATCAAAACAAAGAACATTACTTATTATTTCTTTGGTCAAATATTGTATGCACATAATTTATTATGTAGCTATAAGTAACTTTTGGACAAGTGGATGTACATTCTGTTTACTCTGAAAGGTACAAATTATTATATAGACCTACAATCTTATAATATACATCAGTGGTATTCACACTTTTTGTTCATTTAGACCTAGCCCCAGATATAGGCCTAATAATTTCTCTCCAACTTTGTACCCTGAAATGGTTTGTCCATTATGCAAATCATACCTATTTTCATAGCTAGGCCTATGTATAAAATAAATAAATGACGCTCCCATAGCATATGTTCTTACGTTCCGAGGTATCTTGTGGCCAACTCTAAATCTGACCTTGGTTATTCAGTATTTATCATTGTATATATGTGTGTGTATGTGTGTGTATATATATATATATAGGATGTACTTTCCCCTCAAGGTAGGTATGTGAATACCACTGATCTTACACCAAAGTAAGCTTGCTACGGGATAAACTGAATGTGCATATATAACAGTTCAGGGTGATGAAAATGTTTATATTGTCAAAACTTTGTTATTTTTGAGACTTTAATTTTTTTAAAGCTTCGCACACCCCTAATTGTGTGTACTTCAAATTACAGTTGTATCTTTGAACATAATTAATTAACTTGATATGCCCTATTCTTCATTTGGTATTGCATTGTCTTTATTTTGTTTATATAAAGAGCCTATCGGCTTTTACAGCATATAAACGTCCTAAAGTAGGGCCTAGGCGTGGTTCACTATTAATTTTACGGTGACCTGGTGGTCTAGGGGTAAGGTGTCAGACTTCTATGCTGGCGGCCGGGGTTCGATCCTCGGTCCCGGCAAAGATTTATCTGATTACCAAACCCTTCCTTCACCTCTGACAAGACATCTTGTGAATGTGAGGAATGCCAGGTCTCCACCGTGGTTCGGATTCCACGTTAAACTGTAGGTCCTTCATTTCATCTCACATTCACCCTACCATTACACATTAGCGTAAGTGCGTACAACCCGAACGGGTAGTAAGACGCGGTGCTAATAATAATAATAATATTAATTTTACATATATTTAGGAAAGTAAAATAAAATAGGGTACATTTTAAATGAGGGATTTAGAAGCAAAACTGGCAATCTACACTTTACCAAATTTTACAGGAGAGATAAATTTCTTAGAACTCAGTAACTACACAAGATAATTGAACGATTTTTTATTTTTTAATAATAAAGTGTTCTGCTCCTGTATCACTTAAAAATGTATTCATATATCTGTATCTACAATAATACTTAAGTTATGAGATAATACAAATTGGAGATGCTTGTTTTGCACCTAACACAATGAAGACTGCCGGTTTTACACCTAACACAACGGATATTGCCGGGTTTGCAAAAGAGTTATTGGGAAATGGCTAAATAAAAAAAAATTGCAATAATCAAAATAATGCATGTTTGTTGATTTATCTTCTTCCTAGCTTTGTTTGTTGAAACGGGTTTTTCATTGTTCTCCATAATCTTAAAATGAGTAAATAAAATTAAAAAGTTATCTTTGGAATTTAACCAAATTTATATTGCTATGCAGGAAAATGCAATGTCTGAACACAATTCTCAACTGTTGGTTAGTAGTATTACCAAATGTCTGATGGATAGAACGAGGATAATCGCCTGTATTCTCATCCCTGGTTTGGTTTTGTTGTGCATGTGTGAAGAACTAGGAATACTCTTAACTTCAAAGTGATAGTTCTTGATTTTTCATTCTCTCTGGGCGTTGCATTGTGGATTTTGATCATCAGCTTGACCATACATTACCTTACATTGACAGATATTGCTTTATACCGTACAATACAATAATAAATCCACAGACATGGTTAATTATGAACCACCGTTTGCTGTGTTTGGGCCTTTGATAGAACTTAGTTACCTAAAAGGCTGTTTCATGTAAATTCATATTTGATGGTGATTTTAATGTAATCTCTAGGGAGGGATTATTATTATCTGGCTTTGTCTTTGTTCTAAATTTTATTTTGTATTATAATTTTACCAAGCTTAACGTATGATTTTTTTAAACAATTGTCAGACTTAGGACTTTATTTTTTACTAACAAAATTAATTTTCTGATTGTAAAATGAAATGCTGAAAACTGATGATTCCCTTGGTCACTTATGAATGACTAACAAGTTTATTTAGCTTAGACTTAGCCGGTTCAAATATAAGAAATTCAGAAAATTAATTTTCCAGATCATATTTTAAAATAGGTAGGCTACTATTAGAAGATTTACAAAAGGCTAGTATTTTCTCCAATTTTTATACTTTTAAATGCTTTTATGGTATAATAGTAGTAATATTGATTCATTTCCATACTTAGGTGTTTCCCCCTTCCTATCTCTATTTTAATCTATTCAAAGCATTGATAGTAATAATTGTTAAAAGGAGATGTTTGATATTACAAATATAAGGAAAGAAAATGTAAGTTTCTTTCCTTACATTTCTAACATTAATGATATGCTAAATATAGTGGCAATAGTCATGGCATGTACCTAAACTTTTCAATGTTACGAAACAAATTTTTAGAGTTTAATAAGGAGAGATAGTATAATATCTAAGAATCAATCAAAATGTTATGATAAATAATTATAAAAGTTGTCAAAGAAGGTTTGCATTAAATTTTAGAAAAGCTTGGAAAATATACATGAAACTTGACAAATAAATTTTATATCATTTAGGGCCAGTCTTATGGCTCTTGGATAAATATTAATCTGATAGATAAATAATTATATCTGATGGTTTGGTTAAAAGTGTGTCTTATGACTGCCAGATAACATTGATTTGCCAGATAAAATGTTTCACATTTTTATTGGGAGGTTGAAGTACCTGATAACTTTTATTTGGAAGTTAAAATGTTTGTTGTCATAGTGACGCTGTTTTGAATGAGGTTTTGCCTATCAGAATCTGTTTTTAGGTTAAAATCTTGGTTCACGTGCTTAGTAAGCACAGGCCCAGGCTCTAAATATATAAAGTTAGAACATTTAATTCACACTTTTATATAAACTGACAAGCTATATGTAGAGTTATATTTATATAAGCACTAATTATCAAAATGTGAGTACAATAAATGAAGTTTTGTAAATGGTTTACCCAACTATTGCCCACATTTTGGCAAACAGCGAAATTAGTACTTGCAAGACATCTTAGCTTCTGCACCCACGTGACACCATATGTTTCCTCGCACTCGTTTAGCCACCATTATTTAACAAATGTTGAGCGTTCTCACCATTCGCCAGGTTGTAGTGCTATCAGCAGGACTTACACGCATGTGTGTACCAGTAAAACATGTGTGTACCAGTAAAACAATCAGTACCAATCTTGAATGTCCTAAATAAAAATGTATTTATCCTACATATAGCTATCTGGCAGATAAATTCAGTTCATCCTAAGACGTGTAAAACATTAAAGTGGCTGATAACCTTTATCTGGTAGATAACTTTAACCTCCCAATAGCAATATTTATTTGGTGGTCATAAGACCGGCCCTAAGAATGATTGTTATCTGATATTTAGTATGAATGAGAGAGGGAGCGCTTTGGTCACAATATAACAAACAGATTACAATTACGGCATAATAAACATTAAAAATTAATCAGGCCCATGAACTATAAATAGTATATTGGTTCTTATGTTATTCACTTTAACATTTTAATAATAACCTACTTTAGAACTGTGGACACAGGGAGAACAGGAATCATCAATATGTAAACAATGCCTCATTTACTTTTATTAATATTTTCAATTTCAATTCCAAGTCACTCATTAGCCCTACACATTTTACAATCCTTATAACTTAAGTTTCACGTATTCTTTGTGCTTTATTAAGTTTGTGTATAGTAAAAATATGTTGGTACATCATATACATTTCTAAAGTATTACCTATTATAATATTAAACTGTTCATTTTATTGTTAAAAAAGCTCTCATACTGAATAGTTAATGACCATCATTATTTATTATATAAAATTCAATTGTAATGTTTCATGTATATTTTCCAAGCTCATCTAATATATAACTTCTTTGACAACTTTTATAATTATCATAACACATTTTTTATTGATTTTTAAATATGCTTTCCTACTTTGGTTCTTTTTTTTATATAGTTAGTAAGTTGTAAGTTATATGGATAACTTATATTGGGGACATATCTTTTAAAGTGTTTGTTGTATTTGAGAGATATTGATAGGCCTACTAAACATATATAGCTTAATTTATTAGTTTTTATCAAACACTTTGTTTGTATCACAATGGAATCCACCTATCAATCTACACAGGTTATAGAAAGCTGGTAAAGGTCAAGAAATATGCAAGCTAAAATAAATGTAGACCAGGAAATAAATGTTGAGTACTTGATAAGTAACCATATAATTTAAGTCTTGGATATAATAAGCATTAGTTATATGTGGCCCCGTCAATGGACTAGTTGGACTAGGCTAGTCCCAAGACATTTTTAGTTTATCTATTTTGAGTTACCTTTCCACAGGAAATAAAAGCATAAAATAACACATATCTGAGTCTTAATTTGCATCACAATATTCAATAATATGCTCGTTATTTGTGTACCCCCCTACAGTGACAATACACTCACATCAGAAGCACTGTCACAATACCCAATGCTATTTGCGCGGCTCCCTTCCTCTCTCCCAACTAGCATCGGAAGCGGGTCGAGTCTTATCTGCTCTTATCGAGGAGAGGACCAGTTGAAGCCAGCCTAGTCTGTCTGTATAATGATATAAATGCAAACGCTTGGCGTTCTGTCACAAGTAAATGTAATTTTTGTTTGCTTCCTATAAGTGCTAGTGTTGTGGTTGCTAAGCATATGTAATTGTTCCCATTAATGAAAGAGATTTTGTGACGTGTTAAAATGTTCTATTGTCAATTTAGTTTGTAAGTGTTCCCTCACAGCAAAGATTGGGGAAGGGACCTGAGACAAGTAGTAGGGTTAGTGAAGGTAGTTCAGTGGGATGTAGCAGGGCCGATCACCTTTCACAATGCTGTGCTCTCAACCGATTATTCGCAGTTTCGTTTGGAGCCCACACTTTTGAATAAAAGCAGCAAATAATAAAGGTAGGCCAACTTGTCATTTCTGCTAAAACAAAAATAAAAGAATGTACACGTCATTTCAAAACAGAATATTATAATTCTTCAAAGTGGTTAACTGCATGCAAATCAAGCAGCAGGCTGTATTGTTGGCCTTGTATGTCGTTCAAAACAAATCAGGGAGTGTGGAATAATAACGGCCTTTGTGATATCGCAATTTTCCCAAAGCCAAGATGAGCCATGAAAAGACTCACTCACACCTATCCACAGTAACTAAATTAATTTTTTTTTGGGAAAAACTGTATAGATTTTCAACTGAGTATGTAAAAAAGGCTAGACATTTTAAAACATAATGCAGAGGTTGATTAAAACCGGGAACTAATGATTAACTGATGTGTGCTGTTTATTGGATAAACAAGAGCTGCCATTTACAGGTCAAGATGAACGGGAAGATTACCTTAACCAAGGAAATTACATTGAATTAATGCAGTTACTTTCTATATACGATAGTAAATTGGATTTTCATCTCCAGAGCAGGGGGACTTTTAAAAAAACCTCCAACATAACTCAAAATGACATAATTGAACGTGCTGGTGATGTAATTTTGGATAAGATTAAGTCAGAAATAAATGATGCATTTTTCTAGCAATAATGTTGGACGAAACTACGGACATTACAAAGCTCTCTCAACTTTCAACAGTCACAGTCCCTCGATATGTGAAAGATGGTAACATTTATGAAAGATTTATTGGTTTTTCAGATGTCAGCAGTGATCATGCTGCAATTGTTTTAAGTGAGCATGTTTCTCGAATCCTCTCTTGTTTTAGTTCTGAGAAAAAACTTGTAGCAAAAGCTTATCATGGAGCCGCTGCATTTTCTGGAAATTTAAATGGTGTACAAACGCTTGTGTAAAAGAGGTTCCCAGGTGCACTTTTCATCCACTGTTATACTCACAAATTTAATCTAGTTCTTTCTCAGTCTGTGAATCATATAACAGAATGCAAGATATTTTTTAAGACATTTTGAGTCGCATCCCAAATTTACTCTCTCGTTAATAGAAATGAATTAACGCTCTTAAACAATCTTAGGTATAGAAGCCGTTTCCAACAGTTGTCAGTACAAGGTGGAATTGCAACTCCAAAATTGTGAAAATGATGAATGAAAATAAAACATAACTCACACAGTTTTTTGAGAATATTGATGAATTTGTTTGTTTATTCCATGTCTAAATATTGTGAATCGGTTGAAGGGAACTAAATTGCTGAACCTATGACCTGTAAAAGTGTATTTGCTAAGCTACACATTGTACATTATATGGAGAGTAGTCCTCTTTAGCTCCATAATGAAAGGTGTCTTCGAACCTAGTTGTTTGATAAAGTCACCTTATACCACTGATGTTGCCATTTTGTGTTGTTTCTGAAACTTAAATTCAACACTTTGATATTATATGTGTATTTGTTGATTCTTAATATCCTAATTTGAAACATGATGATATTAAGAGACAGTCAAGCAATTCTCTCTAGGTTTTAAGATATTTCACCTGTAGCCAAGAACTTAAGTGTTGTTTATTTAAATTTTAAAATCAAAACTATTAAAGCACAAAGAAATGTGTTAAAAATTTGTATAAAAAGTATATTTAGGAACCTAACAATGAAACGATAACTTATTTGTTTATTATATTATGTGTATGTATTTATTCAGAAGATTTAATAAATTGTTGCATAGCTGATTTAAAATTGTTACATGATTTGACTATTTGTATAGGTCGTCTAGAAAATACTTTTGGACTCTGATTCTAATTTATTATCATTCATGCGTTATTGTTTGTAAAAAACTGTTTTAAAATACTTAGTGTTTAATTTGTTGAGTTGGCTCTGGACAGCCAATCTCCCTGTCTGCTTCCATACTGTGGACTATTGGCCTAAATGCCTAGACATAATGCTTGATTTTAAAAGAATCTTACCCGCCTCGGTGGTGTAGTTGGCCAACGCGCTAGTCATGTTGAGCTAGACTGCTGAGGACGGAGATCGAGGTTCAAATCTCAGTCGGGTGATCTGGAGTACTTTTTCCTAAATGGTTTTGCACTCTCCCTCCACACAAATGTGGGTTCACTTCCTATAAATTCAATCTTCCCAATTCCTAAGCCATTAGCGTAATTAGTACTTAAGTGTATAACCCTAACAGGTAGTAAGACACAGTGCTAAATAAAAATTATAAAAATAATCTTGAAAAGTGATGTGTTAGCAGTGCAGCCTCAGAGCTTAGTGTGTACCATTCAGGAAAACTGAAATTAGCCAGGAATTTGAAGTGGTCAGGAAAAAAAATTTGAATAAGCTGGGAATTTGGTAAATTACAAAAAAAAAAATCTGGTAAAATACTCTTTTACTTAAAATATGAAATATAATAAACAGTAAATTACAATGTGATTCAAACAGTATTTTTTTGTTTGTAGCCGTGCTATAATTTTCTAATTCCTAGTAGACCATGTTAATACAAATTAAAAACACATTTGAGTCAGGAATTTTAGGAGATGATCAGGGTAAAACAGGGAAAAAGTTGGGAATTTCATTGATCAAGTTGAGTAGATACCATGAATTTGCATGAACAGGGAAAAATTAAATTGGCCGCTGCGGCATAATTTGTTTACACCTTGCAACAAGGAAAAAAAAGACTGGACAGCCGATGGTGACAAACTCAAATGTACTTAAGGCAAGCAGATTATACTGGAAATAGTTTTCTTCACTAATATAAATTTCAAGAAATTAGTGGTTAATACAAAAACTTAACTTGAATGTCACCAACTGATTAAACATCTATTTTGATTGGGTCNGATTGGGTCAAAAGTGAAAAAAAAAAGTTCACATTTAAGAGAATCCAAAAGTGTGCAGGAAAGACTCACAATAACATTTATATGTTTAACAACCGGCTCTGCAATACCTATTTAAGGTCTCTGAACAGAGTATTTATATTATTATAACGTATATAACAAATTTAATGGAGTAGAAATTAGGAACGAAACATTTTAGAGGTAATCTACCCGTATTTGTGTAAAAGGGGAGTGGGAAACCCTATAGGAAAAAACCACCCTCAATAGACCCGATCAGGATTCAAACCCCGATCTCTCCGCATTAAGCACGCCAGTCCAACACGGACTTGACACATTAGACCACTATACCACTGAAGTGGGCTGGGACATATTCACCCAAAAAATCTACCTAAGGTGACAGTCTAATTTTTGTTCACCCCTCTCTTCCCAGGGGCAGTTTCAAACTTATTTTAAGTGTGAAACAAACTTTCTAAGAAAAAGTGCTAGCATCTTTGTATGGTTTACATCACATGTGTAATCATGTAACTATTGTTTTTAATATACTAATTTTTAAATATTAAATTAATTTTTATTGATTTCCCTTGCCCTATTATAAATGGAATTCGCAGTTTATATTTAATATTTCAATTATAACAAAATATATAATAATAATAATTTAACAGAATTTCAAGGTGTGGTAAAATTTAAAACACCCAACTGGTTAGCTAATATTTTAATTGCATGTGACGGAAGGTTAATTAGAAATAAACAATAATTTTAAGTTGCAAGTGGTTTGGCTCAAGGCTCGACTAGCAGCGCCATCCAGTGAGCTTTGAGCCGAGCCTAGTAACATCCTTTGATGTTCATTTACATACCAACATTCACTGGGTTGCTGTGAGCATTCGGACGAAACAATTTATCCAACGTTAACGAGGCTCGGCTTACTGGTTTGGACACTGCTCAAGACACTGTTTGATGGAAACTTCACTGCAAAGTTGATATTTTAATATATATCTCACAAAACCCGGAGCTTTGTACAATATGCACCATAAAGTGACAGCCTTATTAATATCATTGGACGACCAATTAGAAAAGCTTCCTTTTTTTAAGGTTTGTTGCCGACTTATAGAAAATGCACCCTCAAATATATGAAACGTTTTTTAATTGTATTGACTCATAATTTGATTAATTTAGTTGTTCTTGCAGGTTCTTAATTTGTTGTTTTAGCTTGCCGTTTTCATCTTTCATAGACTCTAATCCTGCAGACAGTCCATCAACACCATACCTACATTCATGTGTTTTTTTGTGGCCTATTTCTTCATTTACAGATTCCTTTTATACTCTATGTATCATTGTTTGATAATGATTGTAATAGTTGTTGTACTTCTTTGCGGGAATGTCGTTCTTCAGCTCGTATTTTGCTTTCATTACAAGTAGGCCTAGTCGGATTTACAACAATGCTAAATATTGGCAAATTTAAATGAGTGATTGAATAAGGTTTAACACACATTTTATAGGAAGATTCAATAACTCACCCTGAATCCCTTGTATAGTCTAATTCATCAAATGTATTGAGCACAAGCGAGCAATATCAATGACAAATGAATCAGCCTGCTTACAAGCATTTATCCACTTGAATGTAGTTTCATTGTTATTATGAAACCGGTGAAAATGAATTCCTCTGTCCTTTTGGTGTGTATCTTGATTAGAACAACTGGCAATCGCATAACACATCATTGTTACAAACTCACATTTGATAAAACTACACTGTTATTATAAAAGTAAACACACTCGGTGACTGACGGGTAGAACTCTCAGCCGAAGTTAGCTTCGTGTCCAATTGATGTAGGGGGTGGGGCTTGCCACTGCGCATATGGCTCATGACTAGGTGTTTGCGAGCTTGTTTTTTTAATTTGAGTCGAGTATTTCTAAAAGCTCCCAAGTTCGAGTATAGGCCTATTCATAATTTTTAAATGTTATATATTAAAACACATGTTCTTAAAATATAAATACACTCATTTTTATAAATAGTTAACACTTTTGGAAAAAAAGTTAGATAATGGAAATATCGGTTTTTAGATGAGAAGTAACACTCAAAAAACCCAATTTAAAAATAAGAATACTACTCAAATAAAAATCTAATAAAATAAACAAATAATTAAAATGGTTTCAACACTCATGTCTATAAGGACATCAAAATTACACTAACAATTATAAAACAAAGTTAATAATTGCACGATGGCTTGAAAATGTATAACAATATAACGTAGAAACACTACAGAGATGTAACGTAAGTAATAGTGAAGGAAGCCAACCTGAAAGGATTGTTAGGTTAGGGCTAGATAGGGACAAACATACTTCTCTCTTTATATTGCAGTCTTAAACTTTTACACTTTCCATGTCTTTAAAACTTCCACAGTTGCACATTAGTTTGAATTTTTGGGAATATTACTTTTTCATTAATGTATTTTCATATGAAAAATAAATGTGTCTGAAAATTTAAAACAATGTTAAACTGTGAAAGTTTGAAAAAATTGTTAGTGTAAAAGTGTAAGAAGAAATAGAGAAGTGTGTTTATTTATATCTAGGCCTAACCTAACTACCTTTCAGGTTGGCTTCCTTCACTATCACCTTACATTCTTGTTGAGTGTTTCTACACTGTCTTGATTTAAAGTTAATACAATTGACATTTTAATAAGCTAATATTTCTCCAAAATATGCTTCAGTAACATAATTTATCGTATAAGAAAATGTAAGAATCACAAACAATTATAAATTTGAAGTGTTTCGTATTTCGTTTATTATTCCTTAGTGTGATCATGCTTGATCAAGTCTTCTGTTCCATTTCCATTCCTTCATGCGGAGTTTAACATGCACATTGTACCGGCTCTTGTTAGACATTATTTTATTGAGAAATTTACTTCAATTTAATTTTTAATCCTTATAAAAGTTGATGCTCATACTTTAAAATTTAAAATAATATTTCTAGCAAACAATATAAAATTGTAAGTGCTTTTTTAGTATAAATGTGGTAAGTTTGATAAAATAAGTATTGCAATAAGTAAGAGCAACATTGATTTTAAACTAGTTAACCAACATAATTCTATACGGTAACTAAATAGTAACTAAACTAGAGCTAGTTTTGTAGCTAAACATATTAATTAATATGAGTTTTAAATATCTTAAGTTTTAAAACATTTAATTCATTATAGTTTAGAGATTACATTTTTAATTTAACATAAATTATTATTTTAAAAAAATGACCAGGTAAAAATAGTAAAAAGAATCATTGGATTATTTAGTTATCTTCGTAGCTATTTTTATTTCTATTGCTTTGTCATGGCCATACAAGTAAACAACTTCAATAAAGTATAATTCAAAATGGACAACAATATTGAATAAATTTACCGGTTGAAAGTGGTTTTAAAGCTCTATTACATTATTAATGTGAATATCGAAATTAATTTCTAACAATTTGTTAAGTAACCAAATGATTTATAAGTGAGCATGCTGATATCTCAATTAAATAGATTATGCTTACTGGTGTTTTAAAAATTGATTTTTAAGTATATTAAGTGGAAGCTCGAAAATTATGAGCATACAAAACTTTCAATCTCTATCTCGAGCTTAAGCGATGAGAAGAGTACTCACAGAGCCCTACTCATGACTCCTACCGTATAGTCTAGTAACCATGGTTGTAGTTAAGTTTTTAAAATCGTTTTCAATTTGCAATTAGTTAAGGTTCTCTTATTAATACATTTGGCAAAAGATGGCCTACCTTATGAATAAGAAGTTTTGGACAAATCATAAACTACTATTATCTTATAGTATCTATATTTTAAAGGAGGGAAATTTCCACCAGGGGAAGGGTCAGTAGAGAGTAAATTCAAAAATCATAAAAACATTCCAGCTGATACAGAGCAAAGAGTTAGATCTCACTAGTGATTTATCAGTTATTTTCTAAGATACAAGAAATATTCATTATGCAATGGGAATCTTATATTGAATAATAAAAATATAAGTACTTTGTGTTGATGTATGGGGTGCTAGTAGTGGCTGAATCTTGAAACGAAAGAAGGTGCTTGCTGAAAACTGGATCAAAACAAACTATTCCACATCCAAATTTATTTATATCAAAAATTCCCACTATTATAAAAAACAATCTTTTCATTGTTATACATTTGCTGTGTTATATTTTAATACAAGAAATATGGTGATGAATAAGGCATATAACACAGAAATAGAAGCATTTTATTGACAATAAACTCCTAAGTACTTACATAGCAGCATAACAAGGAAACATACTGTACATAGTTTTGGGGTTTAAGTCACAATCATAATCATTACATTTATTCATTAGTAATGAGGCACTGAGAATTTTACTCATTAACTTTTTGGATAAACAAACATTAAATCAAAATACAAACATAGGTAATAGATCAATAGAATGTGGGTTTAACCTACACTTTTATATAAAATGGGATTGCATGCTGATTTAGAAAATGATAACAATTGAAATATGAATTTAAAATTATTAGTCACACCACTTTATATTTCATACATAAGCTTATTCTCATTATTGTTTATTAAAAAAATCTCAGTTGATTAAAATAAGTTACATTATTTATAAATTGAAACATTTTTAATCAAAGTTTATTGGCTGATTGGTGAGTTAATAAAGTTATTACTAGAACTATTTTAATATATTCTGGAGATGAAAAATCATCAAAAAAAAGTACAATAGGGCTCTGATCAAACGACGGGTTATAGTCCAGTGCACCGCTGTAAAATGGAACATAGTCTCTTTTTATTATTCAAATGCATATAAAATCTTAATAATATGTTTACACTATCATAATAAAGTGTGTAATAGAGCTAGGCCTAAAAAGAGATACAAAAGTAGGCAAATGAAAACTGTTCTTTAAATCCATTGTCACATATGCAGCATAAATATGGACATTGAGGCCCGTATGCAAGGACGATGCTGAGCACGGCCAGAGGTCAGGCTAAGCACTAGCAGATCATGAGGCCTGTCGTGAAAACAGCTGTCTCGATCGTATTTGCGCGCAGCACCATATTGTGGAAATATCCTCTGAGTACGGGCAGAGTATAGCCTGAGCCAGCCCGGGACCAGGCTCTGGCAAGACTCAAGATGTTGTGTCAAAGATCGTACTAGCACAAGGTTCATACTCTGCCTGTACTCTGGCTGTGCTCAGCATCGTCCTTGCATACGGGCCTGAATGTAAAAGAGACTGGGAAAGTGGAGGCCATGGGAATGAAGTTTGTGAGGAGCATGTTAGCTGTCAGGAGGAGAAACAAGATTAGGAATGAAGTTATCTGGAAAAGAGTGGGGGTACAGGGATTAAATGAGATAATATAGGAAGCAAGAATAAGATGGTATGGGCTTGTAATGAGGATGAAAAAAAGAGAGGATGTCAAAGAAAATGATGGAAATGAAGTATGTAGAAAAAAGACCACACAAGTGAGGCCAAGAAAGATAACAGAAAGTGTCCAAGTGAGAGGAGAAGAATGGTGGAAGGATAGAGGAAAATGGAGGCATTTAACTAAACTGATCCAGCCTCAGGCCGGAAACAGTTGTTATTTATGATTAATATGATAATGAGGGTGATGATAATGATTCATTAGATAAATGATAGTTAAAATCATTTGATAGTGCCCATTACTACTGTAAACAGACTAAATTACAAACATAAAATGGCGGCCAAAGCCATCTACTGTTTGTGGCATGCTGGAAGAGCGAGACAAGTGCTGAATACAGTAAACATGTATATAATTGAAAACCACTGTATTAACTGAACGTTGTAAAGCAGGGCCCTATTGTATATGTTCTTCAGCTACCTTCACATCAGAATTTCACCATATAAAATAATGTCTTGTTTATGTAAGAAGATAACATGCAGATCATTTATATTATCAAACAATTCAAACGCTAGGTTTCACCTTAATCGAGTTTATAACTCTTTAAGAAAAATCTTTTTAATATTCTTAGTGTAGACTTTGCTTATCCTGTTAAAATCTTACCTTGCATAGTTCCATTATGGTGTATCATATAAGATATAATCATAGTGGAATCAATTAAGCCCAATACCATTCACAGTAAATAGAGTGTAGATAATCATCTTTGAAGAGTCTATTTGACCTTTCTCTTTTTTACTTTCCCTTCTTTGACAGATTTCTCATTTAAGGCAGCCACAAAACTTTTGATAGATACATACTAAGAAATATTACCTAATGTATTACACATATACAATGAACCATTCATAATATTATTTTTTGTTTTCTTATTCCTTTAAAGTCACTTTTGGCTTATTTAGCTTACCACCCAAAAAAAAAAATATATATATATATATATATAAATAGTTCTTATTGCCATTTAAAAAGAAATTAACATAATAAAAATATGTATTAAATGTTTGAACAAGTGACAAGAAAAAAGTACAAATCTCATAATTAAAAAAAAAAAGAGAATTTTAAAAATACATTGTTTAACCATCCTAGTAGAGTGTAAAGTAGCATTTTAATTATGTTTGCATTGTTTGCTGATACATTAAGGCAAAAATGTATCTATTAAATATATTTAGGGATGTGAAATGACAATTTAATTTTTTACAATTATTGTTTAGCAACAAAAAAAAGTTTTCAAAAAGTTTTAATTACCTTCAAAGAGAAGGTAACTATAATAGATATATTACTCGGTTTTTAAAACATCTACATAATTTAAATGAAATGACAAATGTTGTATGTTTTTTTTTCATATCCCCTATACTAGTATCTTGCACCACATTTTAAAATTATCTTATCTAAACAAAACTAGAGCCTAGTTGTACAAATATGATTTACCCTCTTTTTACTACTAGGGGGTGGGGCAAATCCACATTCTTTTTTTAAAATGTAATTTAAGATGGAACCAAAAATAATATTTTAGTAGTAATAATTACCTATGAAATATAAAATATCACCAATAATAATTTACTCACATAATTATATTAATATATATTTTAAAAATGTACAAAATGTTTTTTGGTTTTCTTTAAAACATTTTTACTACATAATATCACTTGAATCATTGACGAGAGTAAGCCACTTTAGCGTAAGCTTACTAATAACTTTTTAAATGAGATTTTAAGCATGACTTTTGCACAAAGTGTCCACAGTTCAATTAACCATTATCACCAGAGTTGGATGCATTGTCGATGTAGTAGGCGGTTACCTAGGAGGCTCGAGTTTGTTTTTCGACAGGGTGCACTAAAGGTGATTTTTCCACATTGTGGCTTTGCATTTATTCTTCATATGAATGATTGTAAAATCTTTCATATAACTTATTAAGTGTATATTAAAAGTACCTATGCTATATTGTCTATGTTTAACAAACTCCAAAGGAGGTATTTTGCTTTATTGCCATTGTTATGGGTACTAGCAATTTAAACTAAATTATCGAAACCAATAAGAAGAGAATGGAAACCAACAATTCACTTGAAGATAGACTAAAGAATATTTTGTGCAAAAATAAAATAAAAAAATAACCTCCTATTGCACCCTGGATTGATAACCAGGCCTCCAGAGCTAGGAGTGATAAACAATATGCACGCCTTGTTGTTCCCCATCACTAGGGACAAAGTATACATTGCTAGTGCATTTTATTTTTCTTCAGTTAAATTACTCATTATACTTATTTTGGCAGATTTCGAAGCAAAATATAACCATACACATGACATGCGGGTGGTCCTCTACATTGGAGCTATAGTGTTATATTGTTTCACTACTAACATGAAATATATTCATATTGTTATCTGCATTCCATTTGACTGTTAATATATTTAAATGTATCTCTAACATAATAATTATATCAGATTAAAATAACTTTTTTTACATGAAGATCTTTCAATATGATAATATATTTTAAATATAAAATGGATGGCAATAATGATTTATAAACTATAATAAGTAGTAAGCTGTGTCGGGATAGAGATTTTGTGTGAGCATATTCCAAGAGATTGTTTTTTTTGAATGTCGTTAGTAAATTTCAGTGGTTATAATAAACTATATTCTATGTTAAAACATTCACAATGGTTCATATAATAATACGACATGTATGTAAACACAACTGTACCATTTGTGACAAGTAATATATAAAGTATCATGCAAAATAACAATTATATTGAAATATATGTTCAATGTAAGTGAAATTTACTCTTACTCATAGTTATGGCTGTTTTAAGTCAGAGTTTGACAAATCATCACCATTATCCCACAAAAAATCTTTAAAAAATTTCACATGATTCATCACGAAACACCATTGTTAGAATAAAAAGTTTTGAAGTGTTATGAAAGCTTAAATTTGTTGCATCTATTTTGTGTAATTACAGAAAAATAAGTACAGTAACGATAATTAATTAATGGAACAAAATATGCACTTGGTCATAACAGCATGGACGTGTAAAGATTTGACTATGGTGTGAGTAAATATGTTAATTACCTGTAAATATCAATTCTATTTATTTTAGCGATTGAATTAAGAAGATTATGTATATATTTATAAAAATTGAGTCTAATAAAAGAGTTAATCTTTCCAAGCCTTGAATTTAATGTTTTATTTGAAGTTGTAATATTTCTACTCCCCCTTTATAGGCACCATAATTTATTCAATAAAATAAAAGATAATCATAATATATTATTTTAATTAGCATTTCTTATCAAAATATTAAAAAAACTTAGCTTAAAATATCAATGGATTAAATAGCCAAACTATTATCCTATAGTCGTTAGTGACGGTTATAGCCACATCTAAATATATTCTTTAAATTTAAAAAATGACACCTAGACATGGGAATCAAACTCGAGACCTTTGGGTTACTATGTAAATGCTCTAACCACTGAGCTATCCAGGAGTCATCCTGTGCCTGGGGTAATTCTTCACTCATATTTTAAGGCAGAGTCTGTGATGGACCTGAATAAATCGTCAGCTACAAATGAACAATCAATTAAATTAGCAAATTATCAGATAACACATCCACCTTCGACTCAGGAGAGCTTTATGCTGCCATGAGTAGTACAATGACAACTGTATGAATGCACACATCATGATTCAGGATAAAGTCCTTTCAAGTTAAAGGTGTCCATGTTTTCTGATAGTTCACTAGCTTAATTGATTGCTCATATGTAGCTGACGATTTCCTCATTTCCATCACAGACTCTGCCTTAAAATATAATTGAAGAATGACTTCAGGTAAGGGATGACTCCTAAATAGCTCAGTAGGGAAGAGCATTGGCTTACTTTGAGGTCAAAAGTCTCTGGTTCAATTGCAGTGACAAGGTGTAATTTTTCAATATAAATAATATTAAAATATTAAGTTAAAAGAGGCTGCTGGAATGAAGAGAGACTATTCTTTAACTTCTATAAAATATAAATAGTGATGGAATGAAGAGAAACTATTCTTTAACTTCTATAAAATATAAATAGACTCACAAAATAACATATTCTATCAATTGTGCAAAGTGTTATATGAACACATTTTGATGTTTTATCTAATAATCTAATCAGAATAGGGTAAAGTGTCTAGATTAGAAAATAGCTTCTCAAAATCGAAACCTTTTTAATTTCTACTTTTTAAATTAATATCCATCCTCTTATGTATGGTAAATATTTGCAAGGCTTTTTTTTAGCTATATATGACTCCTAAGCAATAATAACATCCAATTTAAGATTTCATAGCTAGTCAAAATGTAGATTTCAATGAAATGTGTAATAAAACCAAATCAAAATTGTGTTTAAAAAATAATTCACTAACAGAGCTATGAATTATTATTATTATTTAGTGTGTGTGTGTATGTGTGTGTGTGTGTGTGTATGTATATATATACATACACACACACACACAAGGTAAACCTATTTTCGATTTATGAGGTAATTGTATTATATTTGTAAAAAAAAGTACAGTAAATGTGGAGAGAAACATTTACAAGGAACAAACACAATATGGCTTTTACAATGTAAAGAAGAACACAGTTCACACTTTACATTGCTGCCATTGGACAAAGAGGTAATGGTTGCCTCTTGAAAAAAATTGATTATTACCGCCCAATCCCCCGACCTAGGTTTCATTCTATCGGAACTCATCAGGGAGGAGTGTGAAACGCACAACACAACTTTGTAAAAGAGGATATGTAATTCTAGATGTAGCTTCTCTCCAATCAAACCTAATTATTATTATTAAGTAAACTTAATTTGTAACTTTCTAACAGGTAAGTTACAATAATGTGTGTATACTAATGATTGACTCAGATTTGGGAGTAATTTTTTAACTTATATAATTGTAATAAGAATATATTAGACATTGCCATAGGTAATTAGAGCTTTGTGCTCATTTATTACAAAATTTATCAGATCTAAAATTATCTTGCTGCATAGTATTAAAACCATGTGAAGAAAAAAAGTAATGGGTATTATTATTTCATTTATAACTAAATGTTAATCACTCACATTTATCTTGATGCAGGAACTGTTCACTGATCCTGTCAAATGTTGTCGATTCCACAGCTTAAGCTACTCATTGTCCTCAGATAAGTCTATATTACACCCAGACAAGAGTCATTTATTTAGGTGTGTTATTTTAACGTGACACGTGTCATCAGAAGAAGTTGACACTAAGCAAATTGTGTAAAGTGTCAGACATTTAAAAAATACAAGCAACATTTTCTGTTGCATGCAATGAATGAAAGGTCAGCTCTCTTGGATCAATTTATTTATGTCAATAAAGATTGTATTTACTATATGTTTTACATGCATTTAAAATCTAATGATGATTAGTTTGTATTAATATATGTAAACAGTGATTATTTCCATGCTGATAAGCTACAAACAAAAAAATCAAGGCTATAATGTTGAAGTGCCATCATAAATTAAATATATTTATCCATGATCTGAAAAGAAAATTTAATTGTAATATTTAATAAGGGTTTATTTTTGATAATGTATAGTCCATGTAATAGAATGGTCAGTAGAATGCACCTCTACTAGACATATATGTATATTAAATAGTCACATTTAAGATCACATGAGGAAAATCAGTATTTATTCCAAGCAAGAAGTTTTTAATAGCAGCATTTATATGTTTGGGATGATGCTGATGCCATTAAATGACTATTTTGTGAAAATCCTCTTAAGATATTGGCAGTAGCACCTGATTAATAATAGCCGAGTATGACCTCGACCCTATTTCTAACAGCTACCCCATAAAACCTGGGTGGCTTGAGGGTGGAGAGGATCCTAGGGTCCTGGCAAGGGTATCAAGAGCTGCATGACAAAGCACTTGAAACATAACATTGTACATCAGTTTGTAGAAGCCGAGTTCCATGAGACCGTGGGTTTTCTTCCAAAGGGTGTTTGCCTGTGGTGGTCCCTCGCTGTCGCATTGGATAGTTGTCCCGTCTCGTGGGGACAATGTTGTGTCTGTCTTTGAGTCTAGCCATTCTTCAACTGGAACAGCCTCCTGTCCATGAGAGGACTTGTGATGTAAGAGCTGAAAATAGATATTTTACACAAAAACAAACCTTGAATAAAAGATAACCTTGAGTTAATATTTGGAGAGAGAAAATCATTAAATATAGAGTATTTCTAAAAATGTACTACATTTACTAAAAAAAACTAAGATATAATAAACCAAATGAATAAAATATCAAAAGAGCCTTATTATTAAGCTATGGCAGAAAAATCAATAAAAATCATCCTAATAAACAGGCAAGCTATTAGAATACAAATTCAAGGCTCATTCATATGAAAATAAATCTAATCTTAATGAACATTTTTACATATTTGTAATTTAACATTTTGCTGGCTATTTTAATGAAACGTTGCAGAAAATAAATTTATGACGCAAAGCCACCACAACATGCATACATACAAACTGTATTTGACATACAAAATTATTATATAAATGGATATACTAGTACAAGACAATTAAAACCAGTAGCATTGAACCAGTAATGGCTTAAAATCAATGCTATCAGTGACAGCAGAACCTTATGTGTGTAAGGGGAGGAAATTAGGAAAGAGATGGCATGGCACATTAAGCCAAAGAGGGGCTCTAAATGTTTAAAGATAAGAGACTCCAATCAATTTTGAGTGGCTGTCTGTCCAGCAGTTTTTTGATTATGTAATCCCTCAAGAAGCTATTTTAAGTGGTGGTCCTCGTCTGGAATTTTATAGAAACTATTTGAAGTGGTACTTAACCAGAATTTTTTTTAGAATTTGAATGTCTCTAGAAACTATATGGAATAGCCCTCAAGAGAAAATCTTTTGAAAATTAGAAACATCTAGAAGCTATTTGGAGTGTGTGCATCCCCGACATTATTTTGATAATGTGATGCTCTTAGAAACTAATATGTTGAAAATGTTGAAAATGTTGAAAATTAAATACCTCTATAAAGTAATTGGAATTTTATGCTAAGACATTCGAGAATATTGGAAGTAGATAAATTATTTACAGAAAGGGGAGGAAGGAGAGATGGAAATGCCCCTCATTTTCTCCATTTACACCGTCACTGATTGCCATAAACCACAAATCATACAACTTAACTAAAAATATACTTCAAAACTTCTATGGAATAAAAATGTTACTAGCCCAATCTACTGTTAAGTGTCTCGTATTAAACCAATTGCTACAAAATTAACAATCATAATTTCACACTAAAGATCAATTAAGTTATTCAAAACTATGCATTTCAATGTTAACTCAGACCAATACAATAACAAAAAAACAACTTTGGACAATAAACTGACATAAGTTACTATTGGCTTACACTCCAATTTTTAAAATAAAAATTGGTGTGATTACAATCCAATCAAGTAGCTTAGCATATATACAATGTTTCATTTATTGCTTATAAATAAGGATGGTTTGTTGCTAAATTAATAGGTGCAATATTAGGCATGCAGACAAAGGCGTCAGACTTGTCTAGTCAGGTTTTCCAATGACAAGGAGTTCAAGGCTCAAACCACAGCCAAGTGTACCGAGATCGTTCTTCAAAAATAGTTTCCCACTTTCCCACCAATTTTAATATGTGGATACACTTCCTCTTAATTCTACAAGTGTCGATCCTGATACATCAGTCATTGTTCAACACTTTTCTGCTAATAAATAAACCTGATATGTCCGGAAAATTACTTTATTAAGCTGTGTTGTGTATGTACAGTAGCCCCGTGGCTTCTTTGGTGCTGACTGACAGCTCACAGCTGACTTCTGACAGTCAACATTTAGGTATATANCAGTAGCCCCGTGGCTTCTTTGGTGCTGACTGACAGCTCACAGCTGACTTCTGACAGTCAACATTTAGGTATATATCTAAATTTTGATCGTCAGAAGTGACAGCTGCTAAACACACATGTTTTTGCAGTTCATATGGTTCGGCGTAGGGATATATAATTTGGCCTAGTAATTTTTCAAAGTTTTAGCTGTCAGCTGTGAGCTGTCAGTCAGCACCAAAAAAGCCATGGGGCTATTGTATTTATGATGCTTTGTGAATCTCCAGTGTTTATGATAGGCCTGATTATGGAAACCTTGTCCATCTATTATAGTCTCTTTTAACCAGTGTGTCTCAATATTACTTTTACTTGGGTGGTACCCTTTAATACATCCCCTGTATTTCACAGCATCCTTGATATGAAACATACATGTCCTGGCATTATGAGTTAGGAAACCCTTAGTAGATGATCCCAAATTTTTACAAAATAAACTTTTGGGGCTAAAAATATACTGTAGAAACTCTAGATTAATATTAGCTCTAGCAAGAAGTTTGTTGGTGCAATACTTGTGGACTTCATTATAAATGTCCCCACACTTCTGTGTCAATCTCTGGAAACCATTGTGCCATCTAGCTTTAAGAACCACTGCTCTAAATGTTACTCAACAACAGTTTGGTCTAATTATTGTTTAGATTTTAAAACAAAATTGTTTAATGATTTTAAAATGTTATTTAATTTTTTATTTAACAGTGTTTTATTACGCATTAGGGTTATATGCACTCATGTGTTAGGGATAAAGGTTGAATTTAGAGTAAGTGTATCTGCATTTTGATGGAGATAGAATAGAAAACCACCCGATTGGGATTCAAACTCTTATATCCCCTTCATCAACAGTTCAGTATTTGTGAGAGTGACACCTTACATCATTTAGCCACCCAATTGGGTTAAACTTAACTTAGGTGTTGGTATTATTGTACTGTGAAATTATTCAAATGTAAACTGCTAACTATTAGTATTAATATTTTCTAATGAGTAATATTATCAACAAATATACAAATGTGTACAGTAAATTTTCTTATTCTGTTCCTATACCGGAATTAGAGTAAAAAGTATTTAAAATCAGCTTGGATTAAATATATTATCTTCTGAAGCCAATGTTATACTAAGATTATTATATGAACACTATTTAATTCCAAATGGATCAAAGCGCAAACACATAACAAACAGGGGTTGAAAATATAATTTTTAATCTTTGTTAAAAATTGAGAAATTAATATTAAAATGAAATCTTCAGCAAATTTTCTAAAAGGAAATAATCTGTTAGACTTGATCACTTTATGAATGGAGCTACACATTAGGATCAAAGCTATTTTTTTTAAATCTAATAAAATATTATTTTCCAACCCCTGCCGGTAGATAAGTTAAATATAAACACACCACATGACAAAATGTACAAATGCCATGCGACAGACAACTAAAAGTCTTACCTATTCACTCAGTACGGGCAGTAGGGACCAAAAATTAGAAGAAAAAAATATGTTAAAATGGAGCATTAAACTGTACTATTTATAAAAAATATTTAATCAAATTGATGGTTTTAAAATTTTATTCAACATAAGTGCTGTTCTACTAATGTAGAGCTTTGAACCCCTGGTTTTGGGGTTTGGCCAGTGTAATTAAATGTTATTCATTATGAAAACTCAGGAAAAACATATTATGAATTTTATATACAGGTAGCCCTCATATAAGATGGTACTTTTCTATGATGGTTTCATTAAAACACAATCTACCATATGCGGTCAAAACTAGTTTAAGAAACAACTTTGTTGGAACGGTTAAAGTGAATAAACAAAATATTCTCAAAGTGTATTTCGTTCATCCACCTATATCTGCACAGCACTTAACATTTCATTTTCGTGCAAGAGTGCACTACAATTGATGTTACCAAAAAAACATAGCATAGAAAGTATTGTGTTTTTTTTTACTCAGATTAGTTTCTTTATTGATTCACTTGCTATTTGCTTTGTTTTAACTAATTATTTTATTGATATGAAATAAGGTTTAAATATATTATGATGGTGACATAGAGCCTGTTGTAAGAAAAACAATATCGAAAATATAAATTTTCTATGAGCAGTGACGAAAGAATTACTAATTTAGTGCTTTCTTTTTTTAATCAAGTTGAAACTAAGCAAGGTTGTAGGGTATGTTGTTCAAATAAGATTTGATGAACTTTTTATTTGAATTAAGTTTTATCATTAATCCAAAAAAATGTGCACTATTCATTTTAAAAGTTCTTAGTCTCACTTAACATTATTTTTCAATACATGAAATTTCTATCGCATATAACATCTGTGTTATATAAGAGCTACCTGTACTTGAAGCTCCAAGAACCTTATGATAATTTATTTTATGCACTGAAATATTTTATTCTAATAGATTGTAGTATTTAATAGGTATTTTACATTGAAATAAGCAGGATAGAAACTTTAAAAAAATTCCAATAGTAAATTCAATAAATAAAATTTAAAATACAATTGATAACTAATTTTATTTAGTTTAAAAAATGAAACTATAGCCAAATCTTGATTGTTTGGCTACTCAATAATAACATACCAGGAATTATACTATGAAACCATTTCAAATCAATTTGTTCAAAATTAAATGTTTATTTTTTGATGCTTTGAAAAATAGTTCAAATAATATTTATTCAAGTAATAAAGAAATATATTGTAATGCTCAAGAAATTATTATTATTATTATTATTAGCACCGCGTCTTACTACCCGTTCGGGTTATACGCACTTACGCTAATGTGTAATGGTAGGTTGATTATGAGATGAAATGGAGGACTTACAGTTTAATGTGGAATCCGAACCACGGTGGAGGCCTGGAATTCCCCATATTCACAAGTTGTGATTAATACACGTCTTGTCAGAGGTGAAGGAAGATATTTTTAAAAATATTCAAAATTTACAAAAATCAATTTTCAGTAATTTATTATTGATTTTTTTTTAGAAAAATTAACAAATACATCTAATTATTTATCATTGGAAAAAACTTAAAAAGAGACTCATTTTGAACCAAATCAGTAAAGCCATTTATTTTTCTAATTTAAAATTTTTAAATAATGTAATCAATAAACTAACCTTTAATAATTATAGCCCCAAAAAAACAAGTAGCATTTTAATTGTCATGTAAAATCTCCTCATATATACAATCTAAATGAACTTGTTCAGAGCCATTTTCTAAATATTTCTTACTTTCAAAAATTATTCCTCAGTCAACCACCTTTGAATGAATTGTTACCTTAAAAACAAGCATAATGTTATTTGAGAGTTCAATCCCTCCCTAGATATCAATTTTAAACAAAATTGTTAAAGCCATTTTAAAAATATTCAAATTTTGCTTTAAATTAGTCAACAGTAAACCCTTAAACAAATTTTACCCTGAAAACCAGTATACAGTTTTATGTGTCGCATGTCAAACACTCCAAAGATACCTAGAGAATGATACATATCAAAGTAACGCACAAACTTTAGTTAGTAATGTGTAATATTGCTATAAGAGAATTAGGTGCTACAGAGAAATATGTAATTCTATTAATATTCCTTTAGCCATGAGACTCATTAATGTACAACCCAAAATAATGAAGATTTGGCTGTAGCTAGACAATAATAGCAAATAAAGCTTTTAATCTTGTTTATTAATTATAATATAGATGTTTACTATCAAATTCCACTTGTTTGCAGAACCTCCAACAAGATAAAACAACCTAGTATTTTTTTACAGAATTTGGAAAGGATTGCAATATCTTGAGCTCTCTTTGCCATGCTACATTTTACATCCATTACTGTTTCCAGCCTGGGGCCTGGTTCAGTTTTTTATTCAAGTGATATATTTTCCACTACCGGCCTACTAGGCCTGTCGTAGCTTCATATGCCTTATAATTTGATTTAAGTCAAGGACAAGAACAACATCCAGTCCTCAGTCGTTAAAGGGTAAACCCACATTTCAACAATGATAAATTTTTAGTCTATGCCAGGAATCAAACCCGGGACTCTTATCTCAGTAGACAAACATGCTACAACTGAACTAATGTGCCGGGTGAATTGATTGGTACAAGTTTTAAAAAAGTGTAGTTTATTTATTTATTATGGTAAATTGTTACAAATCCTCCATAACAAATTAACTATAGTGATTAACAAAAGTGTCTTGTCTGGTTAGAGGCACTACAGTCTGCTCGGAGTTTATTTTACAAGGATTCTAATATAAGGAAAATGTGTTTTGGAATTAGTTAGTGAAAGATGGTATACCTTGATTTTCATAGAAAGCCAACTTTCGACCACCAATATTTATGGAAAGCCACTAGCATTTGGCATTCTAGAAATATGTCTTATTTGATTTATTAATAATTATATAGTTTATTTAAAATAATATCAAAAGTTTCAAATAATACTTCCTTATGTATTATTCTATACATTATGCTTATACAACTAGATAAGTGGACTAGGAACACAAATACAATTGTAATTTTTTTTTGGCAACATTCATTTGTTTACGGCTTTCAAATAACCGGTTTCCTATGAAAATCAGACTTTAGCTCTGTCTGCAAAGATCACTTCTTCCTTTTTTTAAATTTTAAAGTAGATTAAATAATGAATAGTCAAGCTTGTATACTAGAACTATTTTATCAATATAGCATTCAATATATTTGGTAGTTTATTTTCAGGCACTAAACATAATCAGCTTATTGGTGCATAGGAGTTTCTAATTAGATTAGAATTCAGATCACTCAGAGTTCACCTGACATAATATCTTCCCTTATGTGTTCCCAGACAATGATTTCAACAAATCCTAGAAATAGTCGCGGTATTAGCTCGGCAATTATAAAACTTTCAGCCAAAACATAGCCAAAAATACTTGGTTGTATAAAATTAACCCCGCCATAATTTTAAAATGAACAAAAAAAATGTTTTTCAAGGAATAATATTAATAATGTTCAAACAAATAAAATAGATAAAGTACATGGCTGTAGCAACAATATTATGTACTCTTTAATAGCTCGCCTACAGTCAAACCCACTTGTCGGATACAGACTCTTGTTGTCTGTCTACAATAGCACACCCAAGTATAGTCACATATCAGAATTGTCAAGACACACTTTTGTCAGAAGATGAGCATTGCCCATCTCTTAACTTTACATTTAGATTTATGTTGGCTTGAATTTAGCTTTTAGCCTATCAAAAACCAATATAGGTGTACCACGGTATTTAAAACAAACATTTAGTTAAAGATAACAGCTAATGAAAATTCATTGTAAAATATTTTGAATTTTAAACTAATTAGTAATTATATAATATGATGTTAAGTCTCTAGTTAAAGTTTTCCTTTACACTTTAGTTAAAAACTTTAAATCAGATTGGCACCCTTAAATAGACTTAATAGAAGTGACAAGTTATTTGGAAAGACATTGCAAATTGAACTTGGCACTATTTTATATCTCACTCCTTTTCGAGGCTGAATAATTTAAGGATTTTTGTAGTGTAGAGCTTGGCACATTTTTTACATACATGTTTTTGTTGGATTATATTTAAATATTACTTGTAAGCTTTAATATTACTTTTAGGATGTAATCATATTGGTTGTAATTAAGTCTTCTGACATTTCATTGCAGACATATGTTGTTTAATCAGAAAACAAATACAACAATTTTTTGCAAGTGTGCTTAATAGTGCATGTCTGACAAGAGGGTGTGACCGATTCCAGACTAGCCATTATTGAGAACCTTCCACCCATACTCTTTTATTCTTTAAACTTTAAAGCTGAGTACACACTATTGAACCAAATGCCGTCGTGAATTCTGTCTTGGAGCAACCACCCACGCTATGCAAAACGACGTTTCAAAGATTCCTTTTGATGTACAAGCTCAAAACCAACTGAGTGGATTGAAGCATGTCGCGAACATTGAAATAAATTGCTTTCATAACGATGTTCATGGTCTAATCCATACAGGCGTACATGTTACGGGTCTGCCAATGTTCAAAGTTAGTGTTGGTGTTTGGTTTAAAAGTATGTACTCGGCTTTAAACATTTTCCATCTATTATAAATATTTAAAGTTCAATGTTTGTAACAGATACTTACAGCTCTATGCTCTGGATGGTGGAACTAGTGCAGGTGGTGTCCACCTTGATGTGGCAATGTTTGTGACATTTCAGCTGACAATCTCGGCACTCATAGCCTTGCTTGCCAAGTCTCCGCGCCACCGGCTTGGTGCACACATGGCACGGTGTGCCACTACAAACACAATTGTTTTATATTTGCTAGTAAACATATTATGGACTAGAAAGGCAAGATATTTTATTTGTTAGTAATGGTTATAGCTACATCTAAATATCATATTCTTTAAATTTAAAAATAACTGGATATGAAAATCAAACCGGCTACCTTCGGCTTATTACGACAATTCTCTAACCACTTAACTATCAAAGAGTCGTCCCATGTCTAGGGTCATTCTCCACTCATATTTTAAGTCATATTTTAGTTCAGAATCTGTGATGGAACATTCAGAAATCATCAGCTACAAATGATAACTTAGTTGAGATCGTGAGCTATTAGATAACGCAACCACCTTCGATTCGAGAGGGCTTTATACTGCCAAAAGTAGAATGACAATTATATGAATTCTAATATCATGATGGATTAAATAGTCAAGCTATTATATTTGTTAATTAGTAATAGTATCTATATTTGTTAGATAGTAATTAAGTAGTTTTATGGTTACATACACACTGATATGTCTTCATCAATATCTGTGGCACAATAATCATACAGACTAGCTTCAGAAACGGAGCGTTATCATCAAAGACATGGACACTCATCCCTGAAAACTAAAGGCTGTCTGCTGTCGCTCTTTTCCAGGTATATACAGGCCATGATTGCTAGGCTTACCACTGCTAGGCTTCCCACCACTACAAAATTAAACTATATCCATATCCTCACTGTGTACTTTGTAAAGAAGCTGATCCTTTAATGGATAAAGATCCTATAGTCCAATGTAACACTCTACATGCATACCTAATCAAGCTGTTGCTTAAGAGGTAGGCAAGAAACTGTGGCTCAAAAAACAACTCCGTATCTAATACATCCTCACTAACTTCCTCCACACTGCCCTATCCTTACATACTCCCTATGCTTCAACAAAATCCATACACAGAGTCATACATGCTCTTTTATTCTTTAAACTCTTTAACAATTCTCTTTGGCACACATTTGTCTACAATATTTAACAATGTCTTTATTGGCCTACCCCTCCCTTTCGGTCCACGCTTTTTCATCATACCTATCATAATCCTTTTCAAATCGCACTCCTTCGCACCCATTCATTAATGAATCAAGGGCAATAACTAAGCCAATTGCTATCAAGATGCAAGAAGGCAAATGGAAGAACTCTAGAATGATGGCCATGAGCAACCAACCAATATAAGATGTAAACAAATTTGAAAAATAGCCAACAACTCTAAAAGTATAATAGAATTAAATGTATATAAAATAAATTACCTTTACAAGTTATTAAAAAGAATACATAAATGTGCGTTTAACCCGAACGAGTAGTAAGACGCAGTGCTGATAATGATAATGATGAATGATTGAGTGGATGGACGATTGATTGATTGATTGATGATTGATCTGATGGGTGATTGATTTGATTTGATGTTTTGATGGATGATTTGATGGAATATTTGATGGAATATTTGAGGGGTGATTGGATGGATGATATGATGATTGAATGATAATGATAGTAATAATAATAATAATAATAATAATAATAATAATAATGCATTGATAAAATAATTATAGAGATACACATTAAAACAAATTACAATTTTTTTAATTTATAAGTCAAATATCTGTTGATTAGTGTTTGTTAACAAATCATCACTAAGCGAAATTAGTTTCATTTCATCCTTTAATACTAGTCTATTTCATACACAACATATATATATATATATATATATATTAATTTGTTTTGATTATGGAACTCAAGTCTCAAAAGTAACACCTCCTACAGAACCTCTGCTACAAACCACTATAAATTGTTTTTGTAGGGTGAAGTCGAAACTTTCCTAATCAAAGCTCCCATAGTATTCCCATGCCAAAATGTGTCATAGTGATTCGCTGGGCAGTAATATAAGAGTCCTGACATCATTAGTGGGTGGTCTAAATCCACTCACAAAAGTATTTGTTCTGTATGAGTTGTTTTAGTTGTGTGCAGTTAGTGTATTAAAATGAGTTATATAACTAAAATACTCAATCTCTCATGTTTAAATAATTCATATTGTGATAACATATATACTCCTTAACTCGAAAGCATTTCTATTAGTATCTAGTGGGAAGGAAGGAAGAGATAGGAGGCGGGAGGGAGGGCAGGGGTAATACCTCAGGTCTCTAATGCACCATTGATATTCTGACAATCAATGAATGTGTGTGGGGATTCTTATAATTCAAAGGTATTCAGTTTGTTAATGGACCAACAATGACCTACAATAAACTGGAACGTACTATATTAAACAACCACTTGAGTTAAACTGTCCATGATATTAAATTTTGATTATAAGTTGGGGATGTATTTTAATTATCTCAAACAAAATAGTTCAAGTTTTTTATAAGTTTGAGCTAGGTGTTATCTTATTAGTTTATAAAAATATATATTCAAAAATAAATCAATTTAAATGACTAAAACAATAAACACATATATTTATTGTTAAATAGTTGATACTTACCCAGACAAGTGTTTCGCAATGAATGTGTGGTCATTGAAAATATGAAGTTTCGTTCCTTTCTTTCTCCACTTGCTCTTCTGGGCCATTGAAAGTGGAACAAGATAGTGCCTAAACAAACAATTTATAAATAATGCTATGAATAAACACAAAAATATTACAAATGTGTGTAATAGATAGAAGTATGCTACTATATAGGGGTGTGTGAAGCTTCAAAAACTTTTGACATATCTTCAGAAAAAAATTCAAGCTTTGATAATTATTATAGAGCTTTGTCAGTAAAACTATTGACAGCAAAAATAACCAAAAAAAAAGGTTCATTTTTGTCATTTTTTAATGTTATGTTAATGATGTATATTTTCCCATCCCTTTTATTATTTAAATATAATCGTTTCAACATAAATTATATTCAGATATTGTATACTCATATTCTATTCATTTTAAGGAAAGTCCAAAATCGTATATTTGCATTTGTTTGGATTTAGTTCTTACTTCCGTATTAAACACCTGCTCAGGAAGCAAGTGTAGGGACCACCCCTTTTGTTATTTCTGCGTCTTAGTAGTTTCTTGTTTGTTTGTGAATATAAATAGCATCAGTTTTTGAGGTCAACAAATGCAAGGTAAGGAAGTACATGGACAAGGTATGCTGGTTTTTTGGCTTAGCTTGGTATCTTTGTGTTCAGAAACTTGACAAATTAAGATGTGTTTTTGATCATCCTAAAATGTGATATTTAATTTATATAGAATAGCTTTGCTCTAAAAATTTCAAGTTGACAGATGTATAGTATTTGTTCATTAATATTTCTTGGCAAAGTAAGACATGATTTTGATCATCCTAAAATTGCGCTATGAATATTAAGTTGGCGAAAGTGTATTATAAGTTTATAAATATTTCTTGATAATGCAAGGATCTTCCTAAGTTATGGTATTTAATTTATACAAAATAAACAGTTGCACTTTGAATATTTGTACTGAAGAGACATATTTGTTGTCACCTACAAGATGTGGAACTTTAAATCTTGAATAAATCAATATTATCACAGAACAATAATTTGCTTCAAACAACTCACCCTTTAATAATAACAATAATGCCCTATTGTGACAGACTATGGTCCTATCTTATAATCTGAGTCAGAGTGTAACCCAACAAGGTAAGCTTGTTACCTTTCAGTGTACATTGCAAAATATACATTACAAATTAATGTTCACATCCCAAAAACTTGTAGTATCTGAATTAATGTTGTAAGAGTAATGTAATTTATCAACTCAAGATGAAATCTGTTACACAATTTTGCAATAAAATACTTTGTAGAGTAGCCCCATGACTTCTTTGGTGCTGACTGACAGCTCACAGCTGACTTCTGACAGTCAACATTTTGGTATAATACCTAAATTTTGACTGTCAGAAGTGACAGCTGCTAAATACATGATTTTGCAGATCATATGGTTTGGCGTAGGGATACATAATTGGGTCTAGTAACTTTTCGAAGCTTTTAGCTGTCAGCTGTGAACTGTCAGTCAGCACCAAAGAAGCTGTGGGGCTACTGTACATGATATTTAGGCTCTAGGGTTATATAAATGTGCAGAATACATTTTTTCAACACTATTTTTTTAAATAGTCTAACTTTGGTTTGGCATTGATAATATTTCATTTAATTCAACTTTGCTTCAAATCAAAAAAGTGGACTTCACACACCCCTACTACTATTTAAAATTACTGTTATGTTGATGGTAAGTAAACAAGTTTAATAGACACAATACATAAAAAGTAATATGTAACTTTTGGCTATTTGAATACACACAGAAGGTCCTCCATTAACAATAACATTAGTACACTTTGTTTTGGCTAATGCTTCACAATTCCTATAAAACCTGGTGGTTCCAATTTAGCACTAACATTTCGACTAACCAATTTTATCCAATCGGAGCCCTTTAAAGGTGGACTAAGATGCCTCAGCTAATCAACAAAAGTTATTTCATTTGGGTCTCAAATTACTTTGTTCACATTGATGAGGTATCCTTTCTAGGAAGTAAAAATGATGGTAATATTATCCGTATATTTACATTAATGTGGTAAGAGTGAGGAGGATATAATTTAGAGGAAGTGTATATGTATTTTGTATGGGAGGAAAGTGAAGAACCCAATAGGGAAACAACACCTTAGTTCTCTTGGTTGGGATTCAAACCCTAAGCTCTCTGCCACCGTCAAACCAAACAAGACTGACACTTGTCTGCATACCTACCAGTAAGAGTAGCCCTTGAATTGATTATGTGGAAGGAAACAACTAGACTTAACACAAAAAGGGAGATTATTGGAGAGAAAAAATGAGGAAGGGATAACAATATGAATCCTTTAAATAATATTTATTGGTATAAAATTAATGTTTAAATGTAGTCCACTCTTTTTTTATAGGTATAAAAAACCAACTTTTGATCATTTTGGAATGGATTTATGCCTTTGATATATAGTTATGATTTTCAATTAAATTATTATTAAATTTAATAATTAGTTTTCATGAAACAGACAAACAGTTAAGCAAGAACCTTCCGCATTTTAAAAACTGTACATACAAACAAACTTTACACGAATGAAGAAAATTGTATTGACTGAAATTTGTTAAAATAATATTTTTAAAAAGCATTACTACTAAAAAAATAATGCTAATCATTTCAATTATTATTTTTTACATCCATTAATGATTTCAGCCTATGTTCTGGTTCAGTTATTTATTCAAGCCATATATTTTCCACTATCAGCTTGCTAGGCCTGTCGTAGCTTCATAAGCCATTTAAAAATGTATCGTTTTCATTATTTTTTATTCTTTTCACAATGCCAAAGGTCACTTGGTCTCAAAAAATTTCAGTCAATTTACATTTAATATAAATTTATATTTCTTGTTGTGACTACGGGTAAAACACAGAATCGGGAAATAAATGGTGTATGAACAATACTAGTGCGCCAACAGCAAGTCTCAATGTAGTGCATATATACATGTATAGAGCACAGATAATATTCAGCTTGTACAACTATCTACAAGGTATTTTGGTTGTGATAATAAGATAATGTGTTTCTTGATTTTATACCACATTGATGCTTTCAGAAAACTGCATTAGTTGTGCAATTTACAAACTAAAATAAACCATTTTCTTGATTAAACCGTGCTTAGAAATAAATAGATAAAATACAATTGATTTAAAAGTCCTACTTTTAACAAATCTTCATATTCACAAACAAAATGTTTGCTAAAAACTAAATGTATGAGTGATAATTAGTACCCTATCTAGGTAACTCCTGAGCCAAAGACAAAGCCACGATAGAAATTAACATTTAGACATTAGCTTTTGCCAGTGGGTAGTGGTGGTTGATTTCTCAGAAGATGATAAGAGACTAATTGTTGAAAGTAATGTTAGGGTTCTTAAGACTATTGCTGGATGGTATTTGCTGTTCAAGAAGGGATAAGTATTTATTTAGTTGTTACAAATGAAAATTAAGTGTATTGGATGGAAGGAAAAAATAAGAGTTTATCTAAGGTTGAGTTTATGGAACACCTCAACAAATGTTAAAGAGACACTTTATTAGTTGGTACTGGTTTTAATATATTTACTGAAAACAAAGCATTTTTAAATCAACTTGAAAAAGTTTGTTACATTTTGCAAAAATCTTATTTACATTTTTTTTAAGTACTGATTTCTTACTACTCATTCAGGTTATAGGTTTGTGTACTAATTATACTAATGGTTTAAGGGATTACGAAGGTTATATTTAGAGAAAGTATAACCAAATTTGCATTGAGGGAGAGTGGAAAATCACCATTAGTACACCCGACCAAGATTCTAACCTTGATCTCCTCATCATCGGCAGTCTGAAAGAGTAGCACGTTAAACCATGTGGCTATCAAAGCGGGTCAGAATTAATTAACTAGGTGAGTATATCCTGTGAATTTAATAATAAAAGTGCTCTCAATTGTCCCTTACTATATTAAAACACACATGTGTTTTAGTTTTCTTGTAACCATTATGAATCAAGAGAAAAAAGGAACATTGAAGTGAAGTGAATTGTCCCTGCAGCCTCTCTCTACCTTCACCATCTCAACTTCACCAACAACAGATATGGCATGATGATGTAACTTTGATTCAACCTCTTATAACTCTCTTATTTGTGTTACCAAAACCTAAACTTCTCAACAGATTGGATTAAATACATTTTAAGGTAGTCTTATAAAGAGGAAATAGTCTATCTGATTGTATAAAAGTTTGTCGCGCTGAAGGTTTTTTATGGATGTGTGTGGTTGTGGATGGGCTGAAATTGTGCATTTAGAATGTGTGGTGAATAATGTGCACATGTGTAGTCTATCACCACCCAATATGTTCTGTGTGATACTGGTTTTTTTTTAGCGATGGCAGTTATTACTATTACCTATAAATAAATACGTTTTTCTACTGTGTTTCCTCAAACCAATATAGTCTCTATTGCATCCTGGATTACAAAAAAAAAACTAAAGATCCAAACTTACTTTTCTGTAATATTTATTTCTAGACCGTGTAATTAAGAAAAGTGGTCCTTTCAGTCTGCAGCTTGCACACAATTTACCTCTTCCTTAAGTGAATGACTTCTCCTCCTTACTAAACATAACTAGCATGTAACAACTGCTACACAAAATAAGAATGAAATCCAGTCAATGCTTGTTATCAGTAATGCCAACATTGGTTATTGAGTGTACTGGTGTATTAAGTGTTAAAATAAATTACATTTTGGAAAGATGTTATAAATTGTATTTCCAATTTTTGATAGCATTATCATTTTGGTAGTTTTTTTTTATTTACTTCTATTCCGACTAAAAAATAGGTAACATTGGTTTGATTTAGGTCAATTTTTACATTGGAATGATATAAGTTATCAAAATTTAAAAGCTCTTGTGGGCTAAGGAGTTGCTTCGCAAGTATTAGGTCTAATAGTAATGTTTCCAGAAAATATTGTTAAGTTCAATATTATGAATAAGTGGAAAATGGTGTGTAGAAAGGTTTATTATTCACCAATTTAATCATAGTAGTATAAAAGAAGAAAGAACAGTAAAGAGTGAGATAATGAATATAAATAGATTTTATAATGAAAAGAGGAAGAAAGCTTATGTAGAGGAATTGAATAGTAAGAGACATTTTTTTAAAAGAAGCAATTATTTCATCTTTTGACAGGTTGCGATGCATATTTCTAACCCTTTAGTGAAGAGTTTTGATAGAAGAACATCTAGGTTGAGGCTGTCATTACCTGTTTATTCGGTGGCAGCAACATAAAGTGTGAACTGGGTTCCTATTTCTAGTGTAAAATACAAATTGTTCCTTTCACACCTTTATTTATTTTATGAGCGAAAGGACCTACCTCTTACCCCAAAAAGTGATTTAATATTATTCCTTTTAACACTTTGTTTTTGTTATAATTTTCAGTGAATTAAAGCAAAGCATTTTTTGAATAATAAATATGCCTCTAATGACTCCATCAATATTTCATTTTAAATATAATATTATTTCAAACACTCTATATGAATTATTTTGATCATTTATTTTTTGATACACTCTCAATGGCATTACATATAGAAGTTAACACTAATCAGTGTAATTAGTTGTCAGATCAGCAAGGGATTACATTTGTTTGTACAATTTTATCTCTGGGTAAGGTGGGATATAGGAATTGCTAGTTAAGGACAGTGTTTTTGCAGTTTATATATATATATTTTTTTTCGGTAAAATAAATAAAATATTTCTGTAGTATAAGCATTGAGTTTAATTTTCTACACATTGTAATCTCATCAGTTCTATAATATCTGTAAAAGATGTTCCAAAATTTGATAAGAACTATTTCTCATCAAATGCTTATATGCCCATGAGATATATTCAATAACTGTTGAGATTATTACTTTGTTTGAAAAAATTAAATTCTTTAAATTTCTACTGGAGCAATATTATATTTATTTTACTAAAAAAATGTTTTCTATTAAAACTGCAAAAACACTGACCTTTCCTCGCGTCCTCTTCCCACCCACTTTAAGGCTCAGAATTTACTTTTATCAAATGTCTACTATATATATATATATATATATATTTGTGTAATACAATTTTTTACTTTTTCGTGAGCATGTTGTATATGAAAAGTATTGTGATAGTGAAAATAGATTTTGAAATTTTTACTAAAATATTATTTTTTACTTGTTTTTGTAATGCTGTCCACGTGTGTGTCATTTAGGTATTTATATGTACATACAAACTGAAGAAATCTACCTTAAAATCCACAAAAATATATATTTGAGAAATTGTATGTAATATATTATGCACCATTGATTCAATTGATTAATCAAATGAGTATAGAAATAACAAATAATAATTATAGGTGTGTTATATTTGAAAAATAGTTGCATTGAGTCTAATAAAAAATAACTATTTTCACCAGTTTTGATTTTCCTAATCGATTATATATAATTTAGCATCGCGTCTTATTACCCGTTCGGGTTATAAGCTTTAAGTACTAATTACTCTAATGGATTAGGAATTGGGAAGGTTGAATTAGAGGAAGTGAACCCGTATTTGCGTGGATGGAGTGTGGAAAACCATTTAGGGAAAACCACTCCCAGTTCACCCGACCGAGATTCGAACCTTGATCTCCCCGTCCTCAGCAGCCGGGCTTAACATGACAAGTGCGCTAGCCAACTACGCCACCGAGGCGGGTGACTATATAGAAAAGTTAATAAAAAAATGCATAGTAATTTTCCAATGCTTAGGTCAAAGAAATAGACCAGCATAAACAGTATTTTTAACAAATACCTCCATTTACTAGTAGTATTTTTAGACATCATTGTTGGAAACTAAATTGTTTAAGCGCATAGATATTAATTGAGTGGATAATCAAACCTACCAATAAACTGTAAACCTTAAACAAGGTATAGAAATAAAAAATAAAATGCTGTTCAAAAAAAGTAAAGAAATATTCAAATGTAATTATTACTATGCCTACTGATGGCCCAAACATTGTTGAATTTCATTCTGTGGATGTAAATTTTACGTCACCTAACAGAAGGATACAGATTCTTTCCTTTATTTTCTCTTCTTAAGATACAACCATAAAATGGACAATGTAGCTTGTCTTTTATCTTCCATCCTTGTGAGCAGACTGTATAACTGCGAAGTGCAGTAAAAAGTCAAATGAAGGAGAAATTGTTAGTAAAATTTAGCGATGAAAAAAATGTGGTCATACTATTTGTTACTATAAGTATAAAAATAAACACATAATAATTATTAACGATTTAATAGTAGTGTAATATAATTTTGATTAATAAGTAGACTCTAAAATGAATACTTTAGTTAACAATATATAAATGAATAGCAATTACTAGTGCCCTGATACTTGCCAATATTTATTTAGTTCCAGTCAAATTTGATAAAAGTATAGCAAGGGCCAATAATAATTATTTTTTGAGTGAATTACTCCAAAAAATAACACCCCTATTTTTCTTTGTCACACCAATAGTTTGTTCAATTTTGACCTGGTAGGTGAAGAGTTCAATCCCGATAATAAAAATAATTTTGAGTCTATACTTCCGTTAGGTAAAGGTCAAATGCATTTAATGACACTAAATCACCTCATTATTCCCACTTATACTGTTATTAAATTTTTTTGACAAAATGTTATGATACAGAGTATTTTTAAAATGCTTAGTGCATATTCTGACTAACATTTTCTTAGGAATAGAGCACTACACTAAATTATGGTTTAAACTAGGAGAGATATCCAGCACACTTACCTTGTTGATACTGGAGTATTATTATTATTATTATTATTATTATTAGCACCGCGTCTTACTACCCGTTCGGGTTATACGCACTTACGCTAATGTGTAATGGTAGGGTGATTGTGAGATGAAATGGAGGACCTACAGTTTAACGTGGAATCCGAACCACGGTGGAGGCCTGGCATTCCTCACATTCACAAGATGTCTTGTCAGAGGTGAAGGAAGGGTTTGGTAATCAGATAAATCTGTGCCGGGACCGAGGATTGAACCCCGGTCGCCAGCATAGAAGTCTGACACCTTACCCCTAGATACTGGAGTATAAATTGTTTTATAGAACACTAAAAAACCACACATACACATTTAAGGTAAATGTGCTGGCTATCCCTCCTATTTTAAACCATAACTATCTTATCAGAAAGCCCCTGTTCTCTAGAAATTGTATGATCCACAAAAACTATTTGTGTGAAGAAACTCACTTTTTGACACCGTTCTCCACAGTTTCCAAAACAAGAGTTGATGCCTCGTTGACATAAGTCCTTGTGGAGGCTCCACTGACACCTGATGCTTCACTAAGACTCGACCGAGTCGAGTTCCCATCAATACCTCGCATTCCTGGCACTGATAGGTAACCTGCCCATCATCATCACATATATGTAGTGAGCAATACAACTTAGAACAATAATTATTTAATCAAGTCAAACTAAATTTTTTATCAGCCCCTTGATAAGCATAACAAATTTGCACGCACATAGAATCCCATGAGTTTAGTGGACTTCAAAACACTCAAACAAAATTTCTATTTCAAGTTCCTGATATAAATTTGAATGTGAATAGCTTTCTAACGCTCAAACAGGACAGGCCATAACATACCACTACTATATAACTATTGACCACACTTAAAAGAATTATTTTGATTTATATGGTAATTTTTATATATGGTTTTTTTTAATACATGTGCAATTATTTTTTGCTACAGTAAAATGTTTTATTTTAATCTATAAAACTATATTAGAGTTAGTATTAATATTTATAATATAAATAGTCATAGTTAGTATTAATAGTCTAATAAATTGCTTTGTTAAAATAAATAAATTAATATTATGAATCAAGTCTGATCACGGTTAACAATGGTAGCAAAATATTAAATACAATGAACTCTTGATTAACCAGGTGCTGAAAAGCCAGTTGGCAGAATAACCAGGATTATAATTTTTTGAGGCCATTACTATCACAGGAACAACATAGCTTATCAAATCTTGAATTCAATGTTTTCTCAAATTCTTGAATTTTGGATATCCTGGATCAGAAGGATATATTTTTAGTTGTAAATAAATTCATGTTATAGAAATTGAGCACAGCTCTAAGCGATGAATAAATAAATCTAAAAATATAACAGACTTCTCTTCCCTTCATTACTCAAGAAAATATAGAATTCACTGTTTAATGTTGGCTCCAAAGTTAAGTGTGCCTGACTCTCTAGGGAGATGAGGGTTGGTTTTCTTATTCTGATTGGTATCTTTTATCTAAATTTGAGCACACAGAAACAAGTTTCAGTTTAACAATAAATATTTTACTACCGGTACCCTTGAACATCCTATAATCTATATGCTATAATTTCCTAAACCAATTTTTAAAGACTTAATTTTTATATAGTGAACTGATTTTGGCCTCAAGTATTAAAACTACGTACTATTTAATATACACTCATTTTATATCAAATTGTATGACTGTGTTTTGAGTATTTATCATGAAAGTTTAATCTGTTAAACCAAATTTTGTAGTTATTTTACAAAAAGTTTTTCTTGAAACAAAATTCATAAGAATAGCTGTGGATTTCATTGTTAAGGTGCTTGACCATTATGAACATTTCACAAATAAAGTTTCTATTTGTTTCTAAACAAACTTTACACACTTAAAATAAATTTAATCTAACTTTTGTCCACACCTATTTCCCATTTAATTAATTTAACGCTGTTCATGACCTTCCATCATTTATGTTACTCCACCATAGGAATTTTAAAAATGTTTTTAATGTATCATCATTCTTGTTTGTCACTTGTGAGTTTGACTTATTTTTAAGAATAACTTTTGTATCACTATAAAAATAAATACTTTTAAGTGTTTAGTTTATGACAAACACCTTGCATATTTTATAACACAATTTTATTTTATTTAAACTGATTCAACCCCATACCTTCCTCATGTCACATTAGCTTATTACCTTTCTCAACTATCCTTATAAGCATTTGATAGTTGATAAATCCACTATTATTATCACAACTGCAGCATTTGTTCTATTTACATTTAATTTTAATTAATAGAAAAGGGGTGTGTGAAGTCCATTTTTTCAATTCAAAGCAAAGTTGAATTGAATAAAAAGAAATATTCTCAAAGCCAAATAGAAGTGTGAATATAAAAAAAAAAAGTTTAATGTTTGGTTTGGTAATAATAATGTACAAAATGCTATATTTAAAAGATAATATATTTTCTCTTAAAATTAATCAAGTTACTAATAGGATATTAAATTTAATTATTTTAGTGTTTTTTTAAAGTGAATACGAATTTTTGATGGAAGTAAGAGCCACAAATTAAAATAATAAACATAAATGTGTGTTTTGAATTTAAATGCTTTTTTGGCCGTGCTTATAGTTGTTGAATCCAGATTCATTTTCGAATCAAAGTTGAAGCAAACAAATATATATTAGGTTGAGTCCGAGTTTTCGAAGCTTCGCACACCCCTAATGAGATTTATACAAAATTACTTTAAATATTTTGGTTTAAAAAAAACTAAAATAATGTATGCAGTGTGAAAAGACAGTACACTTACCAAATTAAAAGTGAGTGTGCGATGCCGAAGATAGAATTTTCATGTCGGGAAACAGTAAGACAAATGTTAGAACATAGCAAACAACATGAGCATGCAACACACAGATCAAAATAATTATGGGGAATCGTGCACCAAAACTTCTTTGAAAAAACTAAACTTTTTCTCAACATAGCTAATTCTAATTCTGTTTTTATTTCAAAGGGTATTTTTATGTTAAGTATAAAAATACTTTTATTTTATATATTTATTCCCATTTAAAGCTGTTTAAACTAATTAAATTAGATGTATCAAACTAACCAAACCAATTAAATGCAAGTGTTTGAATTTTTATGTTGACTTAGTACTGTGATATAGATGAATATGTAAATATTTCAATACAATAACCTGAATACTTTCTAGGCTACTAAATATTTACAATACTGAAGAGTACATCAACAAAAACAATAACTTGCAAAGTGAACCAGACACAATGAATATCGATGCCTTAGTTGGTAATTTTAGAGAAAGTTAGAAAGGAGAAGAGGAAGAAGAAGAGGAAAATGGCATTGTGTTGGAAGAATAAAAGTGTAGCATGAAGACTAACTTATCAAAATGCTGTCAAAAGTTTAAGGGAACTGCAGCAATATGCCCTACAATGGAATGATTCTGATATGCTTTGTGTGATTTCTCAGGATAAAGTGTTTGTGGAAAGTCAGGCAGCCAAGAGAGTAAACTGTGTGTAGAAATCCCTGCTTGACTACTGTAAAAAATAAAGACAAAGTGAGTAATGTTTTTTGGTTCAGTGTAATGTTACCATATATTCATTTATAATGTGAATAATGAGTACTGTGTAATAATGAGTAAGGTATTTTATTTTATGATTTTCATCCCAATTACGAGCATGTATCTGGTTTAATTATTATAGTACACCTTCATTAAACAGAAACTTGGCTTCAGCGGAAAAATATTTTACACCCTTGTGATTCCAATTAAGGCAGATTTCACTGTATTATCTTTTGAGTTATCCTTAATATATTTTTTGAATTAAAAAAGCATACAATACAATTTTTCTAAATTATTTATATTTATGTTAAAAAGCTCTTATTTTTTAAAATTATTGTATTTTAATAATTGTTCATATTATAGGCATATATGATAACTACACAATGGGCCAGGGATAAGGAAGGACCCGATTTACATGCAATCTATCCGCATTTGGGTGGAAGGAGAGTGGAAAACCATTTAGTAAAAAACATTCTCAGTAGAACAGACTGGGATTAGAACCCTGATTTCATCATCAGCAGACCAGTCGTAATAGGGAGTGATGCCTTATCCCATTTTGCTACTGAAGCAGGTTAAATCTCTATATTAATATCTTTCAAAACCATTATTAAAAAAAACACGAGCCGGGCCAAGATAATATATATGCCCTCTCCTCCCAAACATTTTTTGTTTACAGTTTCAAGTTGTCAATCAATCTCACTAGATTTGTGAATCGCCTCTGTGCTAGTGAAAATGGCGCTTTGAGCTCAATCTTGCCTGTGAACATGGGTTATTCTGCCCTCACTCATGATAAATATGGTAATTTTGAAGATAGAATTCTATAAAAGTGGTTCAAGTACATATTTTATCGTGCAGAAGTATTTGAACTCCAGAACAAAATAGATCTTTTCTCCAAGACATTTCAAACACTTGTGATCAAGTTATGAAATGTGCAGATATATTTCAACAGTTTAGAAAGGGAAAGGGTTCTAGGACTGAGACAATTTATCATCTTTACTAATTTGTAGGGGTGTACCGATGCAGATACCGATGAATCGTTATCGGGCGATTATTATGCCAACTCATCTTTTTATTTTTTAAGTAAAATTTAAAGAAAAATTTTCTAGGTAGGAGTTAAGTGATCAAAATCGTAAAAAAAAACATATATAGACAGCATCTGTACTATGGGTCATGAAAAGCTTAAATAACCAGATAAAGAACTATGTTCATATCGTTGATAAAACTAACAATCTAGTTCCAACTTTCGCCGGTCATGTAAAGATTAATCAAAAATTAAGATTATCAAAGCTTTATCTGATGATTTTTAAATAAAACCTTTTTGTATTAGTTACATTAACATATTTCCCAATAGTTATTAATAAACAATCGATAATCGGGATTAATTGATGTAAATAATCTCAGCATGAACAATAATTTTAAATAATCGGTAATCAGTATCAGTAATCAGTTTTAATGAATCGATACACCTCGACTAATTTTGAACTCAATTCGGTCCATGACCAATTTATAATGTGCACGATTCTCCTTAAAGCACTAAAATTAGAATATATACAAGCAATAGCATATAAATATATATTTAAATTTCATTTGAAAAATTGTGAAGAGTGATCTAATTATATATTTTATATCAAGTTGTGTTTATTGTTAGGATGCACACAAATTATGAGTAGTTATGAATGAAACAATTTGAGTGTTGCTAAATAAAATCGTACTTTTATCAATTTTATTATGATATTTGTTAAATTTTCAAGATAATAAATAGGTAGCTTGAAATTAAATCAAACAGACAGTAAATAAGAGACTTTGATCTTATTTTGAAAAATGCATTTAAAAACTGAATGCATTAAAAAAAACTATATACAAAAACATAGACATATAATTTTTAAATGCAAATATTTCAGCAAAAACTACTACTTTATTAAAGTCAAGCAACTGTGACATAACTCAATTTTCACTGAGACCACAATTATATGTTGCGAACATGAACAATTAAAAACTTTTGAAATTGTCTTTTACTCAACAAGAGCTAAAGCTATTCTGACCAAAGGGGTGGAAGTGTTTTGGGAGTTTCAAGGCCCTTACCCCCACCTCCGAAAGTATTATTAATATATATTTTTAATAGGCATCCAACGCCCGAGCTATTAACTTTTCATAGCACCTACAACACCAATTATGTTTTGTTTTTTTAATTCTAAATTACTCCAAGAGGAATTTTAAGTTAAGCAACTTATTGATAGTTCATGTTGTGGGAATTCACCACGAGCCATCACAAGTAAAACAGAGCCCCCACCCAAAAAAAAACATCTGGGCTTAGCTTTGGTATCAACCATTCCTTGGCCCTGAGTGGTAAACAGCGTAATTTTTGAGATAAATCACAGCATAATGCAATAGCTATAATGTGAGATTGCTAATAAAACCAAACATTTAGGGTAGTGGAGTGATATTTGAAAGTTTGAACGCCACCATTGTACCTGTTGAATGAGCCGACGGATCTCGAGCCCTGTCAGCAGAGATTGATCTGTTGATTGAAGAGTCAGCATTCAGAGTATCCTCCTTGTCTCCTGGATCCATGGACTTGGAACGGGCCTTGGAACGGCCCAGTCGCTTCTTAATTGTTCCGAAGATGTCACGTTTTTTCCTTCTGCTCCTACTCCTATCTGAAATTAAAAATAAATCAGGTCATAATAGTAGTTTCTAAGTGATTAAATAATTAGTAAAATAACAGTTCAAATATACAATGCTCAAAATTATTTCTATCATTTCAATAATTCAAAAAATCAATTACAATTAAAATATACCCTAAATGTTTATGTTTAAATGTAGTCAACAATCATTTTATGTTATCAGCTCTATTTTTTGTGGTATTATAATAATGTTGCAAGACACAATAGTATGAAACATACCATAGCAAGAGTGTATAAGGACGCATGGAAATAGTTCCAACATATAAACTTGCTGAGTGTACTCAGTGGTCAGATTTGAATTTTTCTTTTATGTATTTAGCAATGTTATGTGTGTCTTAATACCCCTATGGACTATTATCTGCATTTAACTAAATTATTATTGTCTTCAGTCCACAGACTAATTTCTAGTTACCATTAGTTATTAAATATAAATATTTGGCAGAAATCAAAATGTTGGCCCTAAAGCAGTGTTTTTCAATCGGTGTGCTAAGGGAGTTTACGGGAAGGTTGGGAAAAAAATGAGTAGGGAAAAAAATGAGTAGTAAAAAAAATGTTGAGGTAAATTTTAAAAGTATTGAATAGTTTTAATAAAAGCCAATAGAAATGGAAACGGTAATAGTTTAATAAAAGAGGAGTTGTTTTAGTAAAGTTCCAAAAACTTCTTTCTCATTTTTTCCTGATCCCAAAATAATCTCCATTGTACTTTCACCATCCCACCTTTTACCCCTGTAAAGCCATCAGTGTCAGTGTTCAGTTAGCTGTTGTTCGGATCAGGTATGTTATTTTATTCCAGGTGAATTTTTGTCAGTCTTCAGTTAGATGATGTTCAAATCAGGTATGTTATTTCATTCTACGTAAGTTTTTGTCAGTGTTCAGTTAGCTGTTGTTCGGATCAGTTATGTTATTTTATTCCGTGTGAGTTTTCCACAAATGCATTATTTATTTATTTTCAGTTATTTAATTATTTCTGAATTTGATCAATTTTTATTTTCTAGGGCTTATTAGAGACAGATTTTTAATTAAAAAACAAAAGTTAGATTGATGATTATGAATTAAGTGTGGTTGACACTAGTTCTGGTTGTATGATGCTCAGTACAGTTAGTGTTAATTCCAAAAACTTTGTGCACCAGTATAATGAAAATAATTTGTCCTTAAGATTAATTTCATCTAAAGAAGAGCAGCCAAATCTTTAGTGTGCTGTTTGTGGTGAAAAACTGACAAATCAAGCAATGGTTCCAATTAAGTTGAAAAGACACCTTTATACAAAGCACACACATTAATGCGAGAAACCAATTAGATATTTTAAAAGGCTTATTGCTGATAAAACACATCAGGCTGAGTCACAACTATTCCTGACAAAGTTCAAGAAACAAGCTAGGCCCTTTTCGAAGTTGTGACTAAAAAGATGAACTCGCATACTAATGCTGAGCCAGTAATTTTGCCAGCATGCTCTAAAATTGTAAATATTATGTTTGGGAAGTAATGATTTTTTTTAAATCCTTGTGTCAGATGGCATTACCAATGTTTTGGCGGGTACCAGACATTATGATAGCTAAACTTACAGAAGCAGATTTTTTCGTCATCTAGTTAGATGAATCAAATGACATCACTGGAAAAGCTTAACACTTAACAGTTATCAGATTGGTTTGTAATGATAATAACATCTTTACCTCCCAAACCATTTCCAAAAACAACAAAAGGCCAAAATACATTTTTTATGTTGTTGGCAGCTATTTCTCTTATCACGATTTATCATGGAAATCAAGCATCAGTATCATTGTGGATGGTGCCAACTCTAAGTTGAGCCACCTGAAAGGATTTGTCGTACTAGCTAAGCAAAATAACAGTAGAATTGTTCTTACAAACTATTTTTGCACAACTAAGCCCTCAATTCAAAATTAGTAATACCTGAGTTACAAAAAGTACTCAATGAGATGATCAAAATGGTTAACTAGATAAAAAGTAGGCCAATAAAATCAAGGTGGTTTTCAGCAGTGTTCTGCCATGGAAGTTGTTTACACAGTGCTCCTATTGCACACGGAAGCGAGTTAGTTATTCCGAGGGTGGGTGCTTTCAAGGTTCTATAAACTGATTAAAGAGCTCAAAAGTGTTTCACTTCAAGAGAGTTTGAGCTGGCAACCTGCTTAGTGATGAGAGCTAGTGCAAAAAAGTTGCTTTCCTATTTGACATTTCCTAAACCATGAAGATTCTTAACAAGAGTATGCAGGGAAACTCACACTCCAGGAAACCAGCATCAAAAATGTTAACAAAGTTGAACTGTATGAACTGACAAAGAGTTGCATCAGACTGAACTAAAATCTTGTTGATTTAAGTCTAAAAAGTGTGTCCCCCTGCTGAGTAAAAACAATGAAAAGTATTTTCTGTCATGTGATATAACTTCCTTGGACTGGTTGAGAGATCTATTTGTGTTAAGTTGCATTCAAATCAGCCGTATTAACTATATTAGGTGAGTAGGATTTCACAAACTTTAAGGAAGGAGCTAATAATAATGTTTATATAAACAAGTTAAAATAAAAATTGAAGCTCAAAAAGTAACAATAAGCATTACTATACACATATAAAAATTGTACAAAATCGTTATTTTTTTGGTGGATAAATTGGTATAGTGTGTCAATACATTGCTTTCTCACCGTCTAAGGTCCCATTTGGAGCAGTATTATCTGTCCCATCCAGTTGCCCCAATTGTTCACGAGTGCCTTGCTGAAAATACAATATCTCATAATAATAGACATCTAACTTCTCTGTAGAGAGCTTACCTAACAATTCCACAGTGGGAAGTCAAATTTAAATGTGTTTTTTCTCAATACTAAAATTATTTACAGATTTTTCCTGTTACTGTGAAAATTGTTATGCATTTCATACTGCCTGCTGCAGTGAGGAGTTTCAAAAGCATAGAACCTAGGCTTGGAAATAAAACAGTAATGAACAGTATTTTTAAAGGGCCCTCATTACTTGTTTTACCTAGTGGATCCAGTGTAAATTATCAACTATATCTTTCTCTTAATGTGAAAACTGTGTGGACAAGAAAAAGGATTTTCTTAAAGAGTTAAATGTATACCTTTTGTGTTTATACTCGGGAACTAAATTTGAAATTTGTAAAAATTATGGTGTGAAAAAATCAACAAGAACCATAGATAAAATTACACTTTTGCAATGATATCCAATCCTTTTTTTATGTGAGCTAAATGTGAATTTTTATTTTACATTCCAAAAATTTAAACAAAGACTATTTCATATTAAACAGGGTTGCCACAGTTTAACTAATATATAATTTCCTGTATTATCTAGGTTTTCAAGACAGAATTTCCTTCTTCACAGACACTTTAGAAAGGAAGAAAGTGAATTAAAATTTCCATTATTATAAAATTGATTAATGTGAAGTCATACCATTGGTATAAAATTGATTATTGTGAAGTCATAACATTGGTATTTAGAACACGATGATTAACCTTAATCGATAACGTTGAGGTGGTGGAGGTGCGAGGGAGGGCACAAGCAATACATTTATTCAAATTAATGTGCTTATTTCTTGAGTTTGATTTCCTTTCTTTTCTTTACAAGGCCTACTATTTAAGCTTACAATTTATTGTTCCAAATTCACAAACATTTCAGTGTTTTTTTTTGTTTTTTACCTTTGTTTTCTCGGTTTTATCCAGACACAAAAAAATACTCTGCATTTGCTCAGCTCTCCTAGTTTTACAGGTGCATAGAAACTCTGTTAAATAAACGTGATTTTCTTTTTACAAAATAATATTAATAAGAGTTTTGATGTCACCTGCTGGACAATGCTATAGTGATATAATTTCATCTTTGAATATTTATACCATATTGAATTAAATAACACTGTAGTGCTACTTTGCTCAATAATATCAATATACCTAATGATTTTTCACTCATCTAACACATAATACACTAATAAGTTTTTCTTTTGCTACAACATAAAAGTAGTTAATGTTACTTTACCAAGTATGGTATTTATAATATTGTGTGTATAAAAGAAAGTGTAGGAACAAATAAAAGTAAAAACACAATAGGGATTTTATAATGGAAAAAGGAACACAGTCCACACTTTACATTGCTGCCACTGTACAAAGAGGTAATAGTTGCACCTTGAAGAAAATTTCTCAATGTCTTACCCTAAGAAACATTATGTTGAAACTCTTCAAGATGGAATGTGAAACGTGAAAAGTTAACTTCATAATATAGGAAGAAAAAAGAAGCTAAAGAATGACAGGTCATAAAATAGCAACAAGAAAAATGAACAATTGACATACAGGACAAACACAAGAAATGAACGAATTATATGTGTAAATATAATACATAGCTCTTTAAGAAAAACCTATTTTCTTGATTCTATCCCTCTTTGCCTTGTTTCATAATATATAATAATATATTGTATGTAAAAAAGTGAAAAGAGGCTTTGCTTAGTTAGTTAGTTATAAAACTCAGCAATGTTTGTTTATGTTAATGTTCATGTTCATTTGTGAATGAAATCATTTGAACAAATTTGAAAAATTAACTCTTGTGAAAATATTTCCCTTTTGAGCTAAACTAGAGCAGCACATATACAAACTTTATTCTGTTTCATGTTCATCTTTATTATTGTTTGTATTTATGAGATTAAAAAAAAGTCGAGGCACTATAAATATCTTACAAAATTACAAATATACAGCTGTGATGCAGTAAAAATACACATTCAAATAAAAATCAAGTGTCACAAATAATTAGAAGCTAGGAATAAATACGCATGCTAATAATACCTGATAAAATGCTGCCTGGATGAACCAAATGAAATAATATTTATGTAGCCTCTGTTGAAATGAAATATACTCGTCATTATACAGTTGTGCCACAAATATAATTCCTACAAACTAAACGCTTGGAGGGCCTTCTTAACTTAACCGTGTACCAAATGTCTCACTTGTTTTTAACACATATCTTCAGGAGCAAATCAAATAGAAACACTATCTTAGAATGAAGTGGGTTTGAATATTGCAATATAAGAAATATTCCCCTGAAACTTCGTCCTGGTGGTCCCATATTAATATATTGAATTTTGGTAATCTTACAATTGTAATGTGATATTATAATGAACATTCCAGTCCTATTTTTTGTGTTTGCATCACATCTTACTACTTGTTCGAGCTATCTATATATTAACATGAATAAAGATGGGTTGAGCGAAGCATGAATTCAGAAGAAATGTACCCACAAATGTGTTTAAGGAGAGAAGGAAAACCAATTAGGTGAAAAACAACCCTGGAATTTTAGCCGTATTCTCCTAGTCATTGGCAGTCCAGTTTATTGGGAGTGTGACGCCTATGACAAGGCAACCACCCATACAAAACAATCAAAACTCAAAATTGTACCCGTAAATTTTATTTTTAAAAGGAAATACTTGATTACCACCCTCTGAATTAATGCCAAAAATACCTCACAAATTTTAAAATACTCTTTTAAAAATCAGTTTTGGTTATGTTAGCCTTCCTTTTCTCCTTTCTTAAATTGACCAACTCTTTTAATTGACCCAGCAGTCAGGGGAGAGTTATGGTTATGGTAGAAAAGAAGAAGAGTACATGTAAATAAACTGAAAAAAGAAAGGACAAAGAATGCTGCTGGTTAATTTTGTTTTAATAAAAAAGACAAACAATGATAGAACAAGGTGCAAATAATGAGACATAAAACAGTGTGGTAGAAATTTAATTAAGCAAGTGGTACTACCTTGTCTACCTGTTCAGAGACTTCGTGCCACTCGCCCGAGTCTGATTGTTCCACCTGGGCACAAACAAACAGCCACAAGAACAAATGGGTGAAGTGAGGATAGGCACACAGGTTAGTACAATACAATACTACACTAGCAACACACACAAAATGACTCCACCACAGAAATTATGGTAAGGCAGACAAAGAAATATGTATTAACTATTCAAACAAAAATTCAAAAATATGTAGATTTTTGTGTGGAATTATGTTTTCATATATTTGAAGGGATTCCTCTTTAATATATTATTATAAATCTGACATCATTTTTTGGATTAATTTTTATTTGTTTGTATATTTTAAGTAATTCAACTTTTCTTTTAAATTCATCCTCATATTTTAGTAGGATCTAAGTAAACTCAGTTTACACTGAACGGTAGTAAGTAGTCTTACCTTAATGCTTACTATGACAGTATCTTATAAGCTGCATCGTCATAGAACCATACAAGGTTAAGCTTGCTACATTTCAGGGTAAACAAATAACAAATAACAAATGTTCATTAAAATTATCCAATTAGATGTTTTTTACAATTGCAATAAGTAATCATAATGAGGTGAGCGATGTAGGAATATTTTGTTTTATGTTAAATGTGACTTGATGCTTGAAAAAAAAAAATTGGACCAAACCTTTTATTTTAAAAATCGGTTCAGATTTGAAATGAATAATTTATTTTAGGTTTACCTACTATGATAATGTTTCAAATAAAATCTGTGTTGAATATTTTACTACGTTAAGTTTCCGAATCCAAAACAATCCAATGATAAAATATTTCAAAAAGTGTTGATAAACATTTATAACACATTTTAGGTTTATCTAAAAAAAGAATTAATAAATAGCACTTGACCTAAAAGGTGAAAAATTAAATAAAGATCATACCAATTTTTTAATCATAGTGAAAAGGTTGAAAAATATTTACTAAAAGGTGGGCCTTGCTACTTTCTTACAATAAAATATATTTACTGTCACCCACGTCATTACTTTAGGACTTGTAACTCGATTAATTTTTCTATTCACTCTACTAATCAAATGTTTCTGGTCTGATTTAGATTAATTTTTTAAGTAACTATGAATAATAGATTTTAATTTTGAGTTAAAGCCATTAAATCCAAATGTAGGATTTATTTATGTAGATTCAAAATTTTAAATCAAATCTAAATATTTCAATATTAAGATTTAAAATTTCAAATCTAATCTAAAACCTAGTAATATTCGGATTCGGATTCGAAATTTAGAGGTTTACACAAATGTAACAATACTAAAGTCTTTGATTCATGCTTTTAGTTTTTTAAAGGTTTTCTTAAAACGATATACAAATAATTTTAATGTTGTTTTTATCAATATCTCAATATTAATCTAAAATCTTGAGTACTCAAATGTTTTTCATGTGTTTTATGAAAAAAAAAAGTTAAAAGTAAATAAAATCAACTTCATCCACAAAGAGAGATTAATGTAGTATTCGAGTTGCTGAAAATAATAATAATCTGAATACAACTAGTATCATTAGGCGCTTTGATCATTGCATTAACTAGGTACGGTTACAATTTTTGTTTCATAACTATTTAACAAAATGTATGAGTAAAATAAACATTAATAACAATTAATAACACAATTTAAATATATATCATTTATATGAACCAATAAGTGTTTGGTAAACATAATAATATTTTTTTGAAGAAATAAGCTAATTTAATTTAGAAACATTACAAATACCTTAAGATAATTCACTGTGTTAGTTATTATTAAAGATCACAAGCAATATTAATGTGGTAGTTTCATAACAAAAGCTTTTATGATAAGATAAGTTTTAGGGGCTGGGATAATTGATACAAGTAAAACAACTTCTTGATGTGGCTATTAACAAACACCATAGGCTTGATCTTAAACTGTTAGGTGGATAATTAACTAACAGATAGGAGTTGAGGTAAGCCAACAATGAAGTAAACAACCACAGTAAGAAATCGAATATTTACCTCAAGTATTAGTTTTACAGTACCTGTAATATCATTGGCATGAATGGCAATCATCAACTTTTAAATTTCATATAATTTATTTTATATAAATATAATTCTAAAATGAATACAAATCAATGTTGAATGTATAAAAATCATTGGCAAAGCTTTAATTCATGGCTGTATCCAAATAGTCAAGTACTCTTGACTTGATGCAGACTTGATGAATGTACACTTATCAAGCACTTGAGATCAAAGACTGCAACAGACTATTTGGACAGCAAACTATCCTTTCCACACCCTTGAGGCCACAGTGCTGCTTCCTGCCAATGAGCTTAGAAACTATTTTAAACGCCATCTATCAGCCAGCTATCACAGATCACATTACTCTGAGCTCTTATCTCTAGCAGACAAAAAATATAAAAAGCCAGTCAAACACCACATCAAGCCCTTGGACAAAAGTGTGTGTGAGGGGTGCATCGGAACACTTCATAACTACTCTAATCGATATACACTTGATCACATGATTGCCAATACAACTATCAAGTGAACGTTAAGGGTCAAATGAAGTGGACTATTCGGATACAGCCCATATATTTTTCAATGATTGACCATTATCTTACACTGGGTATTATTTTAATATACCAACACTAAGAAACAATAAAAGTTAGAAGCTTTGGGTTCTACATTATTTTTTTAAATATGGTACAGAGTTTTGCGTTTTAGGGATGAGTATGGTATTTAAAAGATCAAAAAGTTCACTTTAAACACAAAACAATGCAACACCTATTATAAGATCAATAATTTGTAAATTAAAGTGTCATGAAAGAGTTTATATATATTAGATTAACCAAATTTAATATATATTAAATATATTAATATTAAATGTATTAAATCAACCAAATTTAAATATATATATATTTATCAAGAGAAGATAAATTTGAAGCAGGACTTACCTTTACCAACTGACGAGGCTGAGTTTGCTGGTTGATCCGAGAAAAGTTGCAAAAAACAGGGAGAGGAGAAAATAGAAAAACATATTAGTTCAACTACAAAAATTCAACTCCAGGATAACAAACCAGGTTGAAAAGCCACTTAAAACATTTTTAAATAATTTGGTCAGAAACAAACACCAATATAATTCCTAAAATAAGTAAACAACAAACCAACTACAGGGCAGGTTCATCATTAAAAGTAACCTAAGGCCTCATTCTCAGTCAAGGTTATCAATATCGCCTTTCAAACTATTACCAACCCCTTTTGAGAGACTTTGGTTTGATAGCTATTGGTCATGTGGCGTAATAATCAGGCAGTGTACAGAGTGATTTGTGGTTCACAATATGCACAGTTACAGGTATTAATGTACCTGTGTTTTTGTGTTTTTTAAAGGCTTGGAAAAATAATATGAGTTCAAATTGTCAATCAATTTGGTGCTTTAAGTAACAAAGAATGAAATATTCAAATGGATTTCTATTCAGATGTGTTTGAACCTTCCTTAAGTCTTTAGTCATGTATTACCATGTTTATGCGCCTCTTCCCCTCTAATTGTCATCCAATACTACCGATTCATTTAATCTTGGACAAAATATATATACAATTCTTGCAAAGATGTGAAATATTAAACCACACAAATATAAAATATATTAAAATCAATTTATATGAATCATTTGAAATGTGCTAAATTAGTAAGCAATCAAATTAGTTAAGAATAAATATGCACATCCACAATTTTAACTTCCCAGAAGAAAAAAATTGAGCAAAATTTTTCAAAAGTAGGGAAAACATGTGAGTCAAAAAGGTTATGAATTTTTAATTTTCAGCCAATGAGTACCTAAACAATATACTCCAAGAGAAACAAAAAAAAAAATATTGGAAAGAGTAGCAACACTAAGTTATGGTAGTAAGTGCGAGATTAGGTTAAGCCGTTTGTTAAAGGATTAACTTTAAAGTTGATCTTCAAGATAACCAGTGAACTCTAGGCATTATGAATGGGTCTAAATTTTATCAGAATATGCTAATGTTAGAAACATTAGACGTATAGCACTGTCATTATTCTTGAATATTGACTTTATAATGATTTGAGGAATATATTGCACTCTATTAAATACTATTCAGAAGTTGACGAGTCACTCGAGCTTTAGCTAAGCATAGTTTTATAATGAGCCAATATCAACAGATTTATTTTAAGTGAGATTAATAAAAAGTAATCTTGGGCTCCTGAAATATATTTTTTAATAAAAGTTAGAGTTGATGTCAGTAAGTTCACACAAATACATGCTTGCTGCTATGTTAAAGAAAAGTTTTAAATTACTAGCTATGGGCCAAATCAACCAAATACATTCAACATATTTTCAGAATATAAAAAAAAAGACTGAGAAACTGGTTTTGTACTACAAGTGTTTTTAAAAAATTTGCGTTATTAAATAAAAGTGTTAATATATATGTATGTTATCTTCAGGTTATAAATTTAAGCAAAAATAATTTTTATCTTGTGCTGGCAAAATGAATTTACAATAAATCGCAAAAACATCCAGCTTGTGACAACTCACCCGATGCACACTATGGATAATGAGGGTACTCTTGCTGGTCTGGGCAGGGCCCCCTCTATTCTTCGCCTCCAACTCTCTCAAGGCAGAGTCTGTAACCACGTCTTCCCCATTTGTTAGAGGCTCTGTCACTGTGTACAGGGTGGGAAACAACACACAAATCTTCAATACCACACAGCGTGCCAAAAACAACACACATACAAGCTCTATCATCTCGATAAAGCTAAAACCATGCTGGGGAGGGAGATGGCAGGGGGTGGGGGGAAGGGGAAGGTAGAGTTAAGTGGCTCAGCCTTTAGTGGCTCAGATTGTTTTTTGGAGTTAATAGGGATCTGGTATTTTTTTTAGCACCACGTCTTACTACCTGTTCAGGTTATAGACACTCTATATATTATTTTATGCCAACATATTTTAAAATCTTATTTTACCAATTCTTTCTAGTGAGGTATGACTTATATAGGTGTCAGTAACCGTTTTTATTTGATACATATTATTTATTGTAGTTTTCATTACAGCTCTCATAGGTTACAAATTTTATTCAGTAGCCCTCAAAGATTAAAACAAAAAAAAAATCCCGACCCTGCATTAAAACTTGGTAATACATAATGCAGTGAAAACACCTTGATAACAGGTAAACTGACGTCAACTATTGTAATGGTTAAAAAGATGCATATATTTATTTTGTAAAACAAACACATTTTCATAGGGTTAGTAAAAAAAATTAAAGCTACAAACCAAAAGTTAGTTGACTATTTAAAAAATTGCAAGAAAATGTATAAACCTGTCAGAATCATAAAATTTAAGAATACATTTTTACAACTGCAAAAACTTTCTAATACATGTTTTATTTGTAACTTTATTTGGTAGATAAATAAAATTCTGCCTAGTCAGTGACTTTTTGTATTATTTATATCAGTGACTTTTTGTATTATTTATAGAGGAGTGAGACAAAGGCTGCCAATACTTCAGTTCCTCTATAAATTATGCATGAATGTCATTTGTAAATGTTCTCAGAGGTCATTAGTGATCAATATGCTGTTTCAACCAAAACTAATCAAAACATTGAATCAAAAGTTAACATTTGGTACAAATTTTATACTGTTCAAAATTACCTTTCAGATTTACTTCAACAGAGAAATCAATTCCGTAACTTTCGACTTTAAGAGTGCCAATGTTCTACCACTGAGCTGTTCAAGTTTGTTATGTGCCCAGAATTGTGTAAATATGTTATTCAACAACAACAACAAAANGGGGGGGGAAGGCACAAACCTAAATTAAAGCTCAAAATAAAAGTAATATCAACCATGCTGCTTGGTTTTCGTTTTTATACCATGGTATACACGAAATAAGGAACAGGAGAGCCAGATATGAAAAAAACGTGGATTTTATTGTGAAAAGACAAACAAAGTTCGAACTTTACACTGTGGTCACCGAACAACAAAAATAGTTACTTATCAAAAAAAGTATGGGATTGTTGCAGCCCAATCTCTTGGCATAAGTTTCACTCTAGAATTCAAACTCAAACTCTTCAGAAGGCAGTCGGAAATGTGCATTACATGAACATTGATTGTCCTTTATATTTTTATTTATGCCTTTCTTGACCTTTTAATCTTCTCCTCCAGACCTCTTACCCTTATTTTTATTTGTAACATATTTTAGGAATTTGTGTTAAAGGTTTTACACTACCTCCTGAAGAGTTTCAATAGAAGGAACTTAGGTCAATAGATTGGACGGCAATAACCAAATTTTTTTTAAATATAATGTTAACGCTTGTATCTTTGCTTTATTTGGTATTTATCTTTACTGTACATTCTTCCAGTTATAAGAAAAACTTATTTTACTTATTAGAATGTATTAGTAAGTAGTAAGTTATTTTTAAGCATTTCACTACTAGGCTGCTACTACTTTATATTTTAAATAACAAAGATTTTTTTTAATGAGTAATAACAAACCCACCTGCTCCTGGTTTTTCAAACACAGTCTTGGTGGTGGTGACAACGCCACCGGTTGGAGACACTGTCCTTAAGGTCTCTTTCAGCTTGTAAGGCTTATCGCCCAATTGGGGTATATCTGCACCCTCGATGAACAGGAACTGAGTAAAGAACAAGATACTTATAAAAATGCCATTTCTCTCTCACAATTAATGACTTAAACACTTGCAAAACAAGACATTTCTAATGTTATTTTTATGTATTCCTATTTATCATATTTTGTGTGTGTTTGACACACATATCTTGCAACACATATAACAATAAAAAAAAAAGATTTTAATTAAAAAGTAAGAATAAGTTGAGTTAAGACATTTTCAAAGTTATTTTTCTATTGGAATAACTCATTTGGAATGTATGTGTAAGCTAAATTATTTATATAAGTACATTAAATACTATCATTGTTCACTGAAATAGTCATGCATAGTTTATAGTTTGCTATTTTGTCTACTTTTCTTCATTTCTTTTCACCAATCAAGGCATCATGCACATGTGTTAGTAAGTGTTGGCCTTTCACCTCTGAGGGTTTCCAAGGAATGTGTATATATATGTGTTTGAATTTTATTCAGAGATTACAAGTGGAGATTAACAGGCAGACTAATTGTTAAGATTCCAACAGGAAATTAATAGCTAACATACTCGTTAAGTTGATGGAGATTAATAGGCAGCATACTCTCTATATGATTCTAAAAAGATATAATAGTGGTTTAGAGTTGGTAATACCCATTCAAGTATCTAGTATGTGTCATAAATAAAACCATATTGTTGAACAGAGATTGATTAACAACAACCTCCTCCTAAGTCGATGTTATTATTTTACAGAATACAATATTAAACTTTCTAACAGAGTTGAACATTACCCGCATTTCTCTTATATTGTTTTAAATGTAGCAATTTTGCTAATCATTTGAAACTATTGTTTGTGAGAATGTAGAGCTTAAAACAAGACCCTTGGTAGGTTTTATAAATTGGGTAGACCCAACATGGTTGTGAAAATATTGAACAATCAACAAAAATCTAGTCAAGGTGCTAGGAATTAATTGAGTAGTCTTAACATGAAATTACAAACTCCAAGTATGCACATATGCAACCAAACTTTTTTTGTCTCTTGGTAATGCACTGTCGCACCTACCTCGACTGTGAGAGTACCAGAAACTTCGTCCCGTTCGAATGGCCTGGACTGAAGGGATATCGTCTGTCTCTGACTTGGGTTTATAAGGAGCTCTTCCATACCCACGATGCCAAGTCCAAGAAACCTCTTCTCTTTGTTAACATGGTCATAGATTTCAAACAACAGCTCTGCTGTGTTAGGGCTTACATCACTAATAGGAAACAATTCATAAAATAATTACTACAATTGAGTGAGAGTACTAACCATCAATGCCCTAGTCCAGTGTTTTTGGGACTGTTACCAGTTACATACTCCTTTTGGAGTCATGCCCAACCAAGGTAAAGTCTGTTTAGCGTAGGAATTGATTTCTGGAAGGCCTTTTTCCCTACCAGAAATCTATTATATAGTAGGATAATGGTAGGAAAACAGACCTTTCAGAGAGTAATTCCTACCGTGAATGGATTATAAGTACTCCTTCCAACTTTTTATTTAAAAAAATAAGAAAACAAATACCTGATATCTTGTCATTCAAAATGTTCCTATGTATTTGTACCTAATGCTCTCACATTTTTAATCAAATTTGAGCCTCTATTTTATTTAATCTTGTTTTTATCTTATTACAAATATTTTAATAAGTTTGGACAGATTGCTATTGCTTACATTATTTACACACATAATTTCAAATAAATTGTAAGCTACTGTGAAAATAAATGTTTAAAATATGGCAGCAGCATAATTCAACACCTATGACCAAAAGTAAATTAATAAACATACAATGATATATTTTTTTATTTTATTACTACATATCACTCCTATTTAGGGTTGTACACACATTGTTAATAATGCTAATGGAGTAAGATGAGGAAGGTAGAATTTAGAATAAATGTAAACACATTTGCTGGGAAAAAGAGGGGAAAACGTCATTTAGTAAAAATCCCCCTCAAAACAAGAGTGTTGCCTTAGACCAGTGGTTCCCAACGTTGAGTATGCATACCCCCAGAGATACGTGCCAAGACGTATGGGGGTACGCAAAAGTATTTGAATAATAGTGGGAAGAGCTATATACACCAGCAGTGTAAGTCAGTTAAAATGTGTAAAATTAACTCAATGAAATGGCGAGGAGTGGTGTGGGTTTTCTTATATATTTGACCTTGAGAAAATTATTTAAATTTCAAACACGAAATAGTTTTTATAATTATTAATAAATTAATTGAATGTGTTGGTATTTATTGTAACTTTTGCTTTTTGAGTGTAAAAATATATGCTCTCTTTATTCAGCTTATTACCACATTGTTTTTTAATCCCACTACTAGCCCATTTATTTTCAATCGCAACAAATAAATCACTACTACTGTTGTAATTAAACATTTTGCTAAAAATTAAGAGCACAATTTAATAAAATGAGCTTCCAAGGGGTATGCAAGCGAAAAAAGTTTGGGAACTGCTGCCTTAGACCATTCATACCACCAAAGTGTTTAATTATATAAATAAAAACTTAGCTGTTAATACTAGTTACTGTTGGTACATTTTCTGTTTTATAGTATGGCACTTTTGACCAGGAGGGACTTTGACGTTCAGGTTTGGTCGGCTTGTATGTAGACTATTAGCTACTCTGTTGGCACAGAATGTTGCCCAGAGTCCACCATAGGAGGTTGTTTACACGTCGTGCCGACAATGAGATGATAGTTATGATGATGTTGTGGAGCCGAGGTGAGTCTTAACTTCCTAACTAACCAAACCCTGGCTACCATTGGGATCATTCGCCTAGAGAGAAAGATCCCCAAAGTAATAGCCGGGGATCAAACCTGAGACCCATAGGCTCGTAGCCAGGTGCACTGACCACTACACCCCGGGGCTAGTTGCTGTTGGTACTGAGGTGTTAGGATATACGTAAAGGTGTTAAAAACTAACTAAAATAATGCTGTTTATTAAATTATAAAATAGTAATACATGTATATTGAAACTGATTTAAAAATGTTAAAAAATAAGTACAGTTATCTTAAGAGTTTCTAATATGAGAAAGAGAATAAAACAACTGAAAGTGTTGGGCTGAAAAACGTGCATTCTATTAATCTAGAGAAAATATAATTTGTCACTTTTTGTACTTACAAAAGGAAATGCTCATCCCACACTGGGGCGTTTGTGTCTTTTTTAATTGAAGTTTGATTTTTTTGAGACGGTTCATCCATTTCCACTACACAATAAGGATCTGAACAGCCTGTAATGAAATGTATAGAGTTATTATCTATAAACAAAATGTGGTGCCATATGGCCAGGTCATGCATGCCATTTAAATATAATGCACATGTATATTTTTTTTTATAAATGCTAATTGTGTAAGGTACCTTTTTTTCCTCCGAGGCCAATGGCTTTAACAACTTTCACTAACAGCCTTTTTTCTACTGCAGTCTTTGTCGGAATGGACGAGTATTGATTGCTCATCTAAAATGAAAACATACTAATTATATAGCAATTCATTAAGTTACCAGTTCAATTATGAAAGTTTAAAAGACCAAGGTAAATATAATTTAATCAAAGTATTACTGCATGCGTGAGTGAATAGATCACATAAAGATTTATTATAACAATGTAAATGTCATTGCTAATACAAAATGAATATATTTTTAACAAATCACAACAACACTAATATAAATTTATATTTTCACCAATATGTTCTTTAACAATTTGCATGGAATAGTAATGATTTAGCTGTGAAAACAATTAGTACTCTTAGTTGAAACATTTTGGTTTATGTCTATTGAAAAACCATTAACAAATTACAAATATTTAAGTAGAGAATTAACATGCTTAAAAATAAGAATTTTAATGGGAAATGCAAAAAAGGTGTCATTTAATAAAATATGGAAAAAGGTTGGTGCAATTTCATTAATCGAAATTCAAATATTTCAATATATTGATAGAACATAGGACAATCCAGTTTGAGTGCAGATGTAGGTCAAGGTTAAGGTGCATAATACAGGTTTTACTAGCAGCTTAAAACTAGCCATTCTCCTCATCAATGGTGGCTTGTGGAGTGTTGTCATGTAGAGTAAAGTCAGACATGAGTGTTTGTCTTAACTCACTTTCTATAACCTTTGCTCCCATAAAGCTAGCACACACACACACACACACACACACACACACTTATTTACAGTTTTGTAATTTAAGCAATGTGTGTGATTGCTCATAAGGATATATACTAACAAAGGAAACAATTTACAAAGACCAACTTGCTTAGTTGTATCTTCTTAATAACACCCACAACCTACCAATGCTAGTCACAACTGTATTTCTTTTTATAAATATACACAAGAGAGAAGAAATATATCAGAGAAAATCAAGAAAAAGACATTAAAACAAGTAGGTTTTGTCGTGGTGTAAAAAGAGTTAGCCTACTATGTACATGAGGGTTAGCTAAGGTTTGTGTTCAAATATCAGCGGAGGTGAAATACCCGAGTAATTGTAATCCATTAACATCTCGAGACCTCAAGCTTTAAGTACCCTCATAAAATGTTATAGCCCTGAGAATCCAACGTTTTAGATATAAAAAGTATCCCAATCAATATATTTTTAGCACCGCATCTCACTTACCTATTTGGGCTATACACATATGTACTAATTACGCTAATGAGCTATGGATGAGGAAATTTACCCACATTTGTATGGAAATCAATTTAGGAAAAACTACCCCCAGTACATCTGATCGGAATTTAAACCTCAATCTCCCTGTCATTGGCAGTCTAATATGAGTGTGCTGCCAAATTAATAATTAATTTTGAGTTTGACACAAGTTGAAAAACCATTAAAAACAACCGAGGTCATGCTAATATTATCAAGTTATATTTGTTGGGGTGTGAAAAGGGGAGGAAGGGCTGAACCATTTGACCGTATGAAAGCAAAACTGACCTCTGAAGTTATGTCTTGTCTCCTATGGTACTCTCTTACCTCTGTCTTGGCATTCAAGTCAAAGGAAGCATTGCCGGACTGGTCGATAAATGGGTAAATAACATAGAAAAAAATAATATAAGAAATGTGTACCGGCAATGACAACATATTGCCATTCATTACATGTTTGGTAATGCTAAGAATATAACATTGTTTGTAGGAAAAGAAAATATATTATTGGGATGAAAATTAGCTTAAAGTAAACTAAATTCATTTTTTTAATAGCTATAATATAATTCTCAGGGTTAACAGAATGTGCATGTTTTTGGTACACAATCATGTTAAATGAATTATCGACTGTGTATAAGTTGTAAAAATCACATTACAAGAATGTAACTTAGTGATAAGGAAGATACAGAACACTAAAAACACTTTTGTAAAATTAAACCCATATAAATCATTAAAAAACACTAAAATTATTGTATATTTCATATGGTATGAAGTTAATTTTCTTCACAGACTTTTTATTTTATTAAACTTCATAAATTTGAAAATGTATTGTTTTGAACAATTATTCCATTATTTCCTTGAACAGAATTTCTAGAGCGCCCATCAGCAATGTGTTGACATATTTCCCCAGTGAACAATTACTGTAGGATACTTGATGTATTATAATTTATTTATCTTCAAAACTGCATCTTTCCACCCATTCGGGTTATACACTTATGTGCTGATTACACTAGTATGTTAGGGATTATGAAGGTTTAATATCAAGGAAGCATACCCGCATTTGTATGGAGGGAGAGTTGAAAACCATCCCCAGTACACCTGATCGGAATCAAACCTCGATCTCCCCTTCTTCGACACTCTAATCTAGTATGGTAGTAGCACCACAGACTATACGGCCACCGAAGCGGGTCTCTATTATAATCAAGTAATGGATTTATGGTACTTGTTTATCTTACTTCTGTTCCGTGAATCAGATTTTCCCTAACATACTAGGCTTTAAATAAGCTAAACAATATGTCAATAAAAGTTCCATCTATCAATACTAAATGGTTTTTCAACCAATAATGAACATACAATATCATCAATGTCAATCAGTTAACATAGGCCTACAATATTAGATAATATCATCACTCTCAGGTGGAACTCCCACAAAATCACCCCAGTTAGATCATTATTAACTATTGTGAGGTGAAAGAACGTCTCCCTTACTCACCATGCTATCGTAATGAAGAGGCAAGTTGTACCCTTGGCTGGCAGTCTGTCTCACCAGGCGAGGGCAGGTAGGGTATTGGCCGAGGTTCAGATGTGCCGTACTGTTTCGCATGGCTACCACCACAATCTCTGTGATCACATCTTGTAGCTGCTGTTCATCCATGTTGTTCTTGATGCTGCCCACAGGGGCCAGTGCGATTTTGATCTTCATAATGCATGGGGAATAGAATAAAAATTAAGAAGTGACTCCACAAGCAAAGGATTTGCATCTTTGAAATATTTCAAATAAAGAATCAAAATTGAAAGATATCACTTAACATTATATTTTGAATTCAGAATCATTTTTCAAGCTTTACTTTGATTTTGAATATTTCAAACTTCCCCATTTTAGCAACGTGTCTTACTAGCCATTCGGGCTACATGCTAAAACAAAACAATGTTATTTCTTTAGGTTTTTCCAATCTTCTTTACTAAAACTATTTTCACTTTGTGTGTCAAGTGGACTAAAAAATGATGAATTAGATGTAATGTATGTTACAAAAAGACAGATACATCGAAGAGCAAATGCAACTAAGAATCAAAATATTAGAACCAGTACCCAAATTGATAAAATTCTGGAGTTGACCCATAATTATTATAGGTGTAACAATAAATAAGCAAAGTGTAAATAAAACACATCTAGGTCTCACATCAGGCCATCCATCGCACTTGATGTCCGCCAGCATCTTCTCGGTGACACAGATGATGTTGAGCCTGGCTCGGAAGCGGTTGACATTCACTCTGTAGTGGGACACCTCCACCTTCTCACCCTTCTGCCTGAACGCTTTCAGCTGCAGGGCAGGCGTCGCTTCGAAGTCGCATGTGATTGTCTGCAACAATTTAAACACACATGGAGTCAGAGTCTGAAGCAATTTTGGGCGGAGTCGTAGTCGGTAAACACGTACACTGTACAGCTTATAAATAAAAACCTTAAAATAATAATTTGGTAATTAACTTTATAATTTATCATGTGTGGCTGGTAGTGTGAAAAAAAATTAGCTTCAACAGATGTACGTTAAATACCTCAAATAAATAATTAATAAATAAGCTTCAACAAATCAATCCTTAAAAATTATTATCATTACTATTTGGGCCAGCGTAAGGGTTACATGCGCCCTAGGCAAGACTTCAAATTCATACACTAGTTGTATTATTTAGTTAGATTTTAGAAGTTATTACTTTACTTATATATAATTATTTGCTTATTTAATTTCAATAATAATTATTTTTTAATCACTAAAAAATAATATTTTGTTGAAATGTGCCCTTAGGACATTTGCGTATTTAGCCCCAACTACTGTTATTAGCATTACTAATTATCACTGTATAATGACAGTAATGTCTATAAGTAACGTTCCATGACTTATAAGAAAATACGAGAGGGATGAATTTGAAGAAATAGTACTAGTATTCGCCTAAGAAGGAAGTAAGATAATATTGAAAGCAGAGACTGTACAATAATCTGGGTAACGAAACCGGACAATATTTGTTAAATCGCCTATAGATGAAGATTAGGCTCTACTAAACGAGAGTGCGAGCAAAACTTTCCCACCCCAAAATTGTGTTTGCCCTCTGTCAACTAAGCAAGCGTGTATGGGAAGGGGGAAGGGGGGGGGGGGACACACAAATCGTGGGGCCCTGTGCAGCAACACCATTTGCACACCTCTAAGGGTGGCCCTGGTTATCTATATTAACCTCAAAATATATATTTATATTTTCCAAAATGCTTTTTCTATTAAAATAACTGTACTGGCGAACCTCAAAAATTTATCTGCAGTGTAATTTATAAGCGAGAGGCCACGTGTGGCTTTGTACAGTAGCCCCATGGCTTCTTTGGTGCTGAGTGACAGCTCAAAGCTAACAGCTGACGGCTTTGAAAAGTTACCAGTCCAGATTATATATCTCTACGCTGAGCCATATGATCTGCAAAAACATGTATTTAGCAGCTGTCACTTCTGACAGTCAAAATTTAGGTATGTACCCAAATGTTGACTGTCAGTCAGCATCAAAAAAAGCCACGGGACTACTGTAGTTTTCTGCTGTGTGGATTGGTTTGTGAAGCTAAACGTTATCTTCCCCTTCACGATGATTTCCTACCACAACTCCGCGAGATCCACATATCCTCTCATTGTGCTGATAAAACTAATGGCTCTAAACGGGTAAGCTATAAATGCCGGGACGCTCTAAAAGATGTTATAAAATGGCCAGCACCTATTTCATCTCATTAATTTCTTCATACGCACGTTCAACACAAAGCTTGACATATTTGCTTGGAGGAAATGCATCCACATTAGTATGGCCAGAGTAAGAGGTAATCACATTTAAAATCATGTAGGTCATGTATAATTGAGAGAAAAAGTTAATTGAAAAAAATAATTCCAGTGTGCCCAGCCTGGGTATAAACCAAAATCTTTAGGGATTAGGTACCAACACGACAGTCGAATGCATTAGCTCTAAAAGGTGTGTGCTTATGTAATATTACAGAGGTGTGAGAAAATGTGTTTTTGCGTTTTTTATATCAAAACATTTTTTGATCAAATCGAATTAAATCAAATATTGTCACACGGTGATACCAACATTTCTTGAATATCTTTCAAAGGTGTTCTGGAATGTAATGAAAACTTTTTCTCTTCACTTAAAAGGTTTGCCATCTAGTGCCACTACGCTCATGACAGAAATTCTACAAATTTTGATATCACCACATGAAGATAATTATACTTTCTGTTTGTATTGAAGCAATATTTTATGTATTTTGGCAACAATTAAAAAAGTTTTGCTATAAGAATTTAAAAAACTCTGACCTTTTGTCGCGTTCTTTATATCCCACCTTAAGCTATATTAATTATTATTTGATGAGCAACATTAAAAATATACATTACAATCCAGTAATAAGAGATTATATTATTTTTAACTAGTAATTTACTTACAAAATAAGTGTTCATACCCATCCCCATCAAAACTGTTCTCGTTAAATTCTAACTAGTCGGTGACCTGGCGGTCAAGGGATAAGGTGTCAGACTTCTGTGCTGGCGGCCGGGGTTCAATCCTCGGTCACGGCAAAGATTTGTCTGATTACCAAACCCCTCCTTCACCTCTGACAAGACATCTTGTGAATGTGGGGAATGCCAGGCCTCCACCGTGGTTCGGATTCCACGTTAAACTGTAGGTCCTTCATTTCATCTCACAATCACCCTATCATTACACATTAGCGTAAGTGCGTATAACCCGAACGGGAAGTAAGACGCGGTGCTAATAATAATAATAATAATAAATTCTAACTAGCTTTTTTTTAGCACCGCGTCTTACTATCCGTTCGGGTATACGCTTAGGTACTAATTACGCCAATGGTTTTAGGTACTATGGAAGTTATATTTAAAGTAAGTGTATACGCATTTGAGTAGAGATAGAGAGAGTGGAAAACCATTTCGGAAAAAAAACACTTTGTACAACCGACTGAGATTCGAACCTCAATCTCCCCCTCATCGGCAATCTAGCATACTGCAAGAGTAGCGCGTAAGACCACGCGGATAAGGAAAAAAGTTACCAAACCGAAGTTTTGGTAATGTCTCGATCATAAACACTTGTAGCCAGCAGATACTATATCAGAAGCGCAAGAACACTTTGGACGTAAACATCGATAGATGATACCAATTCAATCGCGAAAACACGCTGTTGTTTGTCTGTTCAAACGTATTTGTGACAGCACGCCAGGGCCAGATCAAGGAATTTGGAGGCTGGGGAGGGAGGAGGGGGGGATTATAAAATAGGGTGTGCCCTATGACCTTTTAAAAAAAATATATTTCAAATTAAAATAGGTTTTAAAACTTATCTTTAAGAACCGATAGTAAACTTACTTAATCTAAAGATATTTATTGGTTCCAGCTTTGATTCCCGTTCTGATGGAATTTAACTTTAGGGTATATGTAATGGTTCTGGTTCCTTAAATACCCCTATTAATTTCAGTCGTTGGTTCTGGTTCGAATGCATGGGCGTGAGACAGCGTTCGGTTATGCTCTTTGGAAGGAAAGAGATAATTTATACTTATCTTTTTGTTGCACTTTCAAAGAAATATTTTATAAACACTATACTTTCTAGCATTTTAAATAAAAAATGGGGGGAGGTTTTAAAGGCCCTTTGAAGTGCAGGGTACCGGGCCATGGCCCTTAATCCAACCCTGCAGCAAGCTAATGATTATATTCTCACTCCCCCCTTGTCAAAACCTAAACCCCCTTCTACGTGTAACAAGTCTTGCCCATGAAAGAAGAAATATAATATTAGTCTTAGCCTGCCATAGTCTTTTGAGCTACAATCTTATGAATCAAAGTCAAGTACGACCAGCAATGAGCTAATTTTCATTAATAAAACAACCCCCAATATAATATTGTGATAAAATATCAGCAATCAAATCACTTAATGAATTACAGCAATAATGTAATAAACTATACCCAAAAGGTTAAACTGTAAACAAAAATGGCAACAATGAAAATACCCTTATCGTGCGCCAGTCACTCTCCTATAAATAGACTCAATAAAATAACCACTTGTGAAAGTCAGCAAACAAAAGGGTTGAAGAGGGGGGATTCGAACGTGTATGTGTGTGAAACGATGCGGCACCGCCGGGCTGGCGCCTCTGAGGCAGACCGGCGCCGCCCCCGCGTAAAAAGACGGGAGAGGTGGTAGGAGTCGAGAGGCGGAACGACAAAAAAAAAGGGGATCGCCGGAAAATGCTAAGTACAGGATGAGATGGTTTATATTTACAGTATTATGTTCAAGGATCAGTAAAGTGTCCAAGCATAATTTTTTTTTATTAAAATATTGTTTTTCAAAGTATACACTAAAGAACAAAGATAGATTAACTATTAAAAAAAGATGTTTTGAACTTAATTTAATAATTGGTACAATACAATCTACTCCTTAGGGCTACTACAAAACACTCTTCAAATATAAGTTTTGAACAAAATTTCCAAAGCTATTTTTAAAAATTTATAAATTTTCAAAAATCACATATCAGTAAGATATCCGCAACATTTCTTTTAGAAAAATAAATATTTTATTTATCATATAGGCCACAACACACCACGGATACCCTTTCTGACGGAAAAACTTATGAAACATTTAAAAAAAAAATTCTAATAATTAATCATCAGCAACAAACTTTAAACGGATTCC